>CM074500.1:27757083-28037083 GCA_037389245.1 Oryzias sinensis
CATCCACACGGATTTGCATTGTAAGCCAAAGACTTTCCATTGACTTTATAAAGTGGAGATTCCTCTGCCGAGGTCTCCTAGTGTTTACAACTTCATCACCGGCATCCAGGCTCTCTCCCCCCTCCCAGCTCTGTCCGCTCATTTCCTCTCACGGCTGTGAGTCTACCAAGTCCTGCTCCCCCTGCTGGCGGGAGGTTCGGCTGTGAGTCTACTAAATCCTGCTCCCCCTACTGGCGGGAGGTTTCCACGCTCCCTCATCACTGCAACCCTCTGACCAGGACAATAAACACTATTTAACCTTTACTCTTGGGTTTGCTTTCTGGCTGTCCTCGACTAAACCTGACAGGTACTGTGTTAGCGTGGTACTTTGTCTTCAGTGTGGTACTCTGTCTTCAGTGTGGTACTTTGTCTGCAGTGTGGTACTCTGTCTTCAGTGTGGTACTCTGTCTTCAGTGTTGTACTTTGTCTTCAGTTTGGTACTCTGTCTACAATGTTGTACTTTGTCTTTAGTGTGGTACTCTGTCTTCAGTGTGGTACTTTGTCTTCAGTGTGAGTGTGGTACTTTGTCTTCAGTGTGGTATTTTTTCTTTAGTGTGGTACTTTTTCTTTAGTGTGGTACTCTGTCTTCAGTGTGGTACTTTGTCTTCAGTGTGGTATTTTGTCTTCAGTGTGAGTGTGGTACTTTGTCTTCAGTGTGGTACTCTGTCTACAGTGTGGTACTGTGTTAGTGTGGTACTTTGTCTTTAGTGTTGTACTTTGTCTACAGTGTTGTACTCTGTCTACAGTGTGGTACTGTGTTAGTGTGACACTTTGTCTTTAGTGTTTTACTTTGTCTTCAGTGTGGTACTCTGTCTTCAGTGTTGTACTCTGTCTTCAGTGTGGTACTTTGTCTTCAGTGTTTTACTTTGTCGACAGTTTTGTACTCTGTCTTCAGTGTTGTATTCTGACTACAGTGTTGTACTTTGTCTTCAGTGTTGTACTCTGTCTACAGTGTTGTACTCTGTCTTCAGTGTGGCACTCTGTCTTCAGTGTGGTACTTTGTCTTCAGTGTTTTACTTTGTCTACAGTTTTGTACTCTGTCTTCAGTGTGGTACTCTGTCATCAGTGCGGTACTTTGTCTTCAGTGTGGTACTTTGTCTTCAGTGTGGTATTTTGTCTTCACTGTGAGTGTGGTACTCTGTCTACAGTGTTGTACTCTGTCATCAGTGTTGTAACTCTGTCTTCAGTTTGGTACTCGTGTCTTCAGTGTTTGTCTTCAGTGTTTCTTTAGTTTGGTACTTTGTCTTCAGTGTGGTACTTTGTCTTCAGTGTTGTACTCTGTCTTCAGTGTGGTACTCTGTCTTCAGTGTGGTACTTTGTCTTCAGTGTGATACTTTGTCTTTAGTGTTGTACTTTGTCTTCAGTGTTGTACTCTGTCTACAGTGTTGTACTCTGTCTTCAGTGTGGTACTTTTTCTTTAGTTTGGAACTTTGTCTTCAGTGTTGTACTCTGTCTACAGTGTTGTACTCTGTCTTCAGTGTGGTACTTTTTCTTTAGTCTGGTACTTTGTCTTCAGTGTGGTACTTTGTCTTCAGTGTGAGTGTGGTACTTTGTCTTTAGTGTGGTCTTTTGTCTTTAGTGTGGTACTTTTTCTTTAGTGTGGTACTCTGTCTTCAGTGTGGCACTCTGTCTTCAGTGTGGTACTTTGTCTTCAGTGTGGTACTTTGTCTTCAGTGTGAGTGTGGTACTTTGTCTTCAGTGTGGTATTTTGTCTTCAGTGTGAGTGTGGTACTTTGTCTTCAGTGTGGTACTTTGTCTTTAGTGTTGTACTTTGTCTTCAGTGGTGTACTCTGTCTACAGTGTGGTAGTGTGTTAGTGTGGTACTTTGTCTTAAGTGTTGTACTTTGTCTACAGTGGTGTACTCTGTCTACAGTGTGGTACTGTGTTAGTGTGACACTTTGTCTTTAGTGTTGTACTTTGTCTTCAGTGTTGTACTCTGTCTACAGTGTGGTACTGTGTTAGCGTGGTACTTTGTCTTCAGTGTGGTACTCTGTCTTCAGTGTGGTACTCTGTCTTCAGTGTGGTACTTTGTCTTCAGTGTTGGACTTTGTCTTCAGTGTTGTATTCTGTCTACAGTGTTGTACTTTGTCTTCAGTGTTGTACTCTGTCTACAGTGTGGTACTTTGTCTTCAGTGTGGTACTTTGTCTTCAGTGTGGTACTCTGTCTTCAGTGTGGTACTTTGTCTTCAGTGTGGTACTTTGTCTTTAGTGTTGTACTTTGTCTTCAGTGTTGTACTTTGTCTTCAGTGTTGTACTTTGTCTACAGTGTTGTACTCTGTCTTCAGTGTGGTACTCTGTCTTCAGTGTGGTACTCTGTCTTCAGTGTGGTACTTTGTCTTCAGTGTGGTAATTTTGTCTCTGCAGGAGTGTGGTATTTTTCTTTAGTGTGGTACTTTTCTTTAGTGTGGTACTTGTCTTCAGTGTGCTACTTTGTCTTCAGTGGTATTTGTCTTCAGTGTGAGTGTGGTAATTCTTTGTCTTCAGTGTGTACTTTAATATTCTAGTGTTGTACTTCTTGTCTTCAGTGTGTACTGTCTACAGTGTGGTACCGTTAGTGTGGCACTTTGTCTTTAGTGTTGTACTTCGCCTACAGTGTTGTACTCTTGTCTACAGTGGTACTGTGTTAGTGTGACACTTTGTCTTTAGTGTTGTACTTTGTCTCTCAGTGTTGTACTTGTCTACAGTGTGGTACTGTGTTAGCGTGGTACTTTGTCTTCAGTGTGGTACTCTGTCTTCAGTGTGGTACTCTGTCTTCAGTGTGGTACTCTGTCTTCAGTGTACTTGTCTTTCAGTGTTTTACTTGTCGACAGTTTGTACTTTGTCTTCAGTGTTGTATTCAGTCTACACTGTTGTACTTTGTCTTAATGCTGCACTCTGTCTACAGTGTTGTACTATCTTCAGTGTGGTACTCTGTCTCAGTGTGGTACTTTGTCTTCAGTGTTTGTCTTCTGTGTTTTTTTAGTTTGGTACTTTGTCTTCGAAGTGTACTTTGTCTTCAGTGCTGTACTCTGTCTTCAGTGTGGCAATTTTGTCTCAGTGTGGTACTTTTGTCTTTAGTGCTGTACTTTTGTCTTCAGTGTTGTACTTGGGTCTACAGTGTTGTACTCTGGTCTTATGTGTACATTTTCAGTGGTACTTTGTTCTTTGTGCAAGGTATTTTGTCTTCAGTGTGAGGTGGTACTTGTCTTCAGCGTGGTACTTTGTCTTTAGTGTTGGTACTTTGTCTTCAGTGGTGTCACTCTGTCTTTTGCAAGGTACTCTGTCTACAGTGTGGCACTGTGTTAGCGTGGTACTTTGTCTTCAGTGTTGTACTCTGTCTGTGCAGGGTACTGTGTTAGCGTGGTACTCTTTGTCTTCAGTGTGGTACTTGTCACAGGCACTATTTTCAGTGTTTTACTTGTCGACAGTTTTGTACTCTGTCTTCAGTGTGTACCTTGTCTTCAGTGTTGACTTTCTCATTAGAGTTGTATTCTGCCTACAGTGTTGTACTTTGTCTTCAGTGTTGTACTCTGTCTACAGTGTTGTACTCTGTCTTCAGTGTGGCACTCTGTCTTCAGTTTGGTACTGCCCTCAGTGTTTCTTTAGTTTGGTACTTTGTCTTCAGTGTGTGTACTTTGTCTTCAGTGTTGTACTCTGTCTTCAGTGTGGTACTCTGTCTTCAGTGTGGTACTTTGTCTACAGTGTTGTACTTTGTCTACAGTGTTGTACTTCTGTCTACAGTGTTGTACTTGCTCCGGTACTTCTGTCTTCAGTGTTGACTCTGTCTTCAGTGTTGTATTCTGTCTACAGTGTTGTACTTTGTCTTCAGTGTTGTACTCTGTCTACAGTGTTGTACTCTGTCTTCAGTGTTGTACTCTGTCTTCAGTTTGGTACTCGTGTGTTCAGTGTTTCTTTAGTTTGGTACTTTGTCTTCAGTGCGGTACTTTGTCTTCAGTGTGGTACTTTGTCTTCAGTGTGGTACTTGTCTTTTATGTGGTACTTTGTCTTCAGTGTGGTACTTGTCTTTAGTAAGCGTAATTTGTCTTGTGTGTGGGTACTATGTCTACAGTTGCATCATCTTCAGGTGGTACTTTTTCTTTAGTTTGGCACTTAGTCTCGTGTATTTGTCTCTGTGTGAGTGTGGTAATTTGTCTTTATTGTGGCATTTTTGTCTTAGTGTACTTTCTTAGTGTGGTATTTTGTCTTCTGTGTGTGAGTGCAGGTACTCTGTCTTCAGTGTGGTACTCTGTCTTCAGTGTGGTACTTTGTCTTTAGCGTTGTACTTTGTCTACAGCAGGGGTGTCAAACTCATTTTAGTTCGAGGGCCACATTCAACCTGTCTGATCTCAAGTGGGCTGGACCAGTAGCATAAAGGCAAATAATGAGCTAATCTTTGTTTTTTTACTCAATTGGAAACATGCTCAAACTAAATACGGTATTTAATCACTTTATTACACATTCATTCACAGGCACACAAAGCAGCATGCTTAATCGCCCTATTCAATTTTATACAGACTGAATATTTTAATCTGATACTGAAGCAATCCTGATGATAAATCAAAAGAGCCACAAGAAAAAAATGAAACATCTTCCTAAGACAAACGTCCAAACGATGACAAAATTATTATCTAAATTAAACTTGTAAACATTTGTGAACATAAGAGTTTGGAGTTAACCTCCTCCTTCCTGAAACTTCACCTGTCTCCATAGATATCAGATTCAAACTGTGCAGAAAGACATTCATCATTGGTCCAAGTAGGAAATGTCCATTATTATTATCATTCATTATTATAAGAATCTTTTCCCTGGTTTCCCCGCCTCAATTTTGTGGTAACACCTGCCTTTCTTCCTGACCTTGATGAGCCATCAGTGTCCAAAATTACTTAACGTGACCAGGGGCCTGTTTTCAGAAAGGAGGTTCAACCAATCCTGAGGTTGAATCCAACCTGAGTTGTCAATCGAGATTAACAACTCTGAGTTTTGTCGCCCAGAGAAGCTGATCCAAGTAGATCAATCAACTCTCTATGGACTGATCTCGAGGTGAGCATGCATCGACAATAAGAAGCCATTATCAATGGAGCTTAGATACTTAGTCACCATGGCAAAACTTATAAAAAGAGGTCTGCTACTTTTTCTCCAGTTGAATCCTGACGTGGCTGTTGCAGGTTACAGTGAATATGAGCACACATTCCGTATTAGCAGCAACACCGCTGCATCTGCAAAACAGAGTTAGTTAGCGTGGAAACATAGCTGCTCAAGTTAATGCCTAAGTTTGCATTTAAATCATTGTTATAAAATATTGGCTGTAATAACTTTTAAATAGCCGTATGAGGGAAATAAAAATGGGGGGATATTTAGGGTGTACATTTGAAGTGTCATTCCTGGTGTAAAATGCATGAAATGCTGCATAGTGTACAGAACCAATCTGGGGAAATGATTTAACGCCGATAATGTTTAGAGGACTTTTTGTTAACCTTCCTCTGCAAACGCTGGTCAGTTTAATATTAATACATGCAATTGTGTTTTAAAAGTGAACTTTGTCTACTGTTGAACCCGCGCCGAAGACTTCTCTCTTCACCTTCCGTCCTCTCATCCGCGTCACCCCCCCATCTGCACCTGCAATCGCCTCCTTGCCCTCGGATCGCACCCTGCTCAGTACACACGCCTGCAACACTACCCCCGTATTGATCAAGTGGTATAGGTTTATATGGGATTAAGAAAGTAAGCAGTGCTAGCAAATTGTGTTTCCAAAAAGCAATTGTTACATTAATCTAATTCAATGTCCCTGATTTCATTTTCATGTAGATGCAATCCTGCAGGAATTAAAAGACATGGCAGCAGCTAAAAATGAAGATAAATATATTTGACATATGAAACATCTATAGCACACATAATGTGTTATTGTTTTCATTATATATATGCACTGATCATAACGAAACATTAAACAAAACGTATGGGGAAAATGACAGAAATCGAATCTTCTCAAAACTGCACGACGAACATAATTCTTCATGAATTAATGCAGCTTCCTGTCTATTGGTCCTCCAAAAAGGTCAAGCCATTCTGTCATTTAGACCATCTCTGTGTGACGGAAATGTAAGTACGAATACAAAGTTTAAAATACCGCTTCGCCTTTAAAAAGGGAGGACCGCAGAAACTTTGAGTTTGGGAGAATAAAACCTGCTCTCACCAGGTTAGGTCTACAGCATGGGCAACTATGGACTCTGACTGAGTATAAGTTACCTCTCTTCAGAAACGGAAATGACTTACTCTGCTTTCTCTGGTTTAACAAACCTCCCATTCTGGAAACAGAAACCCAGGGTTTCCTGATTTCAGGGTTAATCGCACTCCAGAGTTTGATACTAAACCTCCTTCTGAAACAGGCCCCAGTTCATCTAAATACTGTACCGCATGCAACTAGAGAGCTGACTATGTCATCAGTTGATGTTGTGTCCATCAACCTGTAACTCCACTGTGTCGTCTCTTCAAGCACCTCTAATACAGTAACAGCTGCACATATCTGTGATGTTGGTGCTTTCACTGTTTTCAGTGACTGAAAATACAATAAAATGACTGATTCTCATATGGCTGCCCATGTTTCCTCAGAGATGTTGTGTCTGGAGTCGTAATTTTGACAGACTCATGTTTAAGGTCGACTGCTTTTTGGGAACAAGACTTCTGCAGCCTTCAGCATTTTTCAACAAGTTCACAAATCAGAAAATGGCTCTGGATGTTTGACCCAACTTGTTTGCAATAAGGTTAGGTGCCACTGTTCCATCACTGACGCCACGGCTGCAGTAAATCCAGATGGCTATTTATCGGTCCAGCTAATAGCTGCTAAACCTTTTTTCTAACTGCAAATGTGAAACTTTTCTTTGTGGAGAGTCTCATAGGAAGCAAATGTTATATTCTTGGAGAACATGTTGATGATAAACCAAGCATGCAGTTTGCATTCAGCCCATGAATAAATAAACACTTTCCATTTTCTTGGAAAGCTCAGACTTTCTTCAACCTTTTTTTCTTTTTGGTCATTAGGGTGTCACCACTGATCACCCTTCAGTGATGAAGCTCAGGAACTAAACTAATGCCTACCCAGACACAAAGCTGTTAGGTTTCGTTTACATTACGCAAGATATTTGTTAGCCGCTAATGTTTTGCTTTTCCTGTCTTCCTATGGCGGAATTGCATTTCGGTTATTTCTTTAAAAAAATCATAACTCGCCGTTATGAATGGATCAGAAACTTGCTTTCTTTTAAATACAAGCTTTGATTTTTACTCTTCGTGTGTGGGCCTGATTAAACCAGCTGGCGGGCCGGATACGGCCCGAGGGCCGTATGTTTGACACCCTGGTCTACAGTGTTGTACTCTGTCTACAGTGTGGTACTGTGTCTTTAAAAGGTAATTTTGTCTGTTTGTGCCTTGTCTACAGGTGGTACTGTGTTAGTGTACTTGTCTTTAGTGTTGCAATTTTGTCTACAGTTGTACTCTGTCTTCAGTGTGGTAATTGTGTTGTTGTAATTTTGTCTTCAGTGTTGTAATTTCGATGTTCACATGATGTTATGTTCACACGATCATAATGTAGTTTTAATGTTTCAACGTTTACATCTTTTGTTTCATCACCAGAGCACCAAACTGATCTTGGTTCTCTTTCGTGAAACCTGGTTCTGTTAGATCCTCAGAGGAGACATGGAGTCCAGGCCCTCCTCAGGCCCAGAGATGGACTCATGAATGCAGAGGGTCAAGGAGAGCTTTATCGAGTCTTTGTCAGCTCATCAATCTCACATTTACTGAGGACTATGACAGTTCTGCCTCCATATTTGAGGAGAACACTGGCGTAAAGTGCCAGGAGATGTGGAGGAGCTGCAGGAGGAGCCAGCACTTTTGTAACAGGATAAGAAATCTCTCAAATCTATGTTTACAGTCTATATTATATCAAAACATCTGAAAAGGTCACAAAAGCTGAAGGAAGCATGACAGTGAGAAAGCTGCTCCAGGCTTTCTGTGCTGAAGAGAGAGCGCCTAGAACAGACATGCTAGAACGGGCAGGGCCTGAGAAGAACATGAGGAAAGAAAGCGACTGCTGCAGTGATGATGGAGGCTGACCCAAATGCAGCTGAATTACATGCAGCGCTGCAAGCCTGGGGGGGGGGGGGGGGGGAAAGATGACTGTGGAGGAAGATGAGGAGCAGTAAAACAACCAACACAAAAAAATCCAGCTTTGACTTCAGCTTTCTGCTGCTCAACCCAGAAGCAGACGACATTTAACCTACTTTAGGAAAAGGAGCTGCTGATGTACATGTGCACACACGTGCACACGCGCACACGCTCAACACTCTATTGCACAGTTTGAATCGAGGCTTCCTTCCTTCAGCTCCAGCTGCTGCCTCTGGCTGTCCATCATGTTGGACCTGTGATGCTCTTGCACCGCCTTCTCCGTGGCTCCTCCCACAGATAAGGCGTGTGTTTTCAGATGTCCTCAGTTTAACGTAGCAGCAAGGTTCAGACAGCCAAGGTGTTGCTTCACTTTGAGCTGCTGCTTTACATCAAATAAAAAGATGAACATCAGATCTGTCCCTTTGTGCTGAAAAAAAGAGAACCAAACTCGCCTCACAGAGTTTCACGTGGCGAGGCGACAGGACGGGATCTGAGCAGCTCAGGGTCCAGTTGGTACGAACCCCTCAGATGTTAGACACTGATCTGCAAACACACCAGTAAACCTGCAGAACAGGGGGGGCGCCTGTGCAGCAGGGGGTGGGCTCGGCAGGCTCTTCTGCTGTTTCTAAACCATGGGGGGGGGGGGCTTAAGTGCAACCATGCCCCTCATAGAAAGGTCCAGCAACTGTAGTGTATTTCTGGCTGTGATTTAGGGAGGCAGGACATTAACCATAAATGCTTGGAGAACTGGACTGAGTGACAACCCCCACCCACCCCCACCCCCGGTGTTCTCTATAGAGAAATAAACAGCTGTTACTCAGTCATTCTATGGGTCAAAATAACCATTCTGGATCTGATACATTTTTTTAAACATGTTCTTGATAATCCTCTTTACTCTTCATAATATTTTTTTCTTTATAACCAGTTATTCAGGTTATGAACTGACCAATCAGATGCCTCAGTACAAGCATGTGGCGCCTGCTGGCCCCCACATCCAACATTCAGATCTCTTGATTAACAGGTTTTGTGTAGCCCGTTCAATGGTGGGGTGTAGATTTAAACAAGCTCACTCCTGTAGGGGGGGGGGGGTTGTCATAGATATCTGGACTCTGATCAACTTGGACCAATCACGGCTCACTCACAACATCTGGCTCCAACATGGCCGCATTCATGTTGCAAAACGATGGCGACTGAATTGACTTCATTTGGTTGGCGTCAGAAGTGAACCATTTTCAGACACTGCCCACCCCCAACTATTGCTGACGGTTGGGGGTGGGCAGGCTCTCCTTTGTGTCCTGTTCACATTGGTGAAAAAGCCCAACAGTGAGGAACAGCTGAGGTTCACAGAACTCTGAGACCAGAACAAAGCTGTGCTGATGTCTGCTGACACAGACTTACGGTGAAACATCCCCCTCTGACATGATGGTGGAAAAATTATGATATGGACCGGCTTTTTCCGAGTCACCCCAAAGTCATGGATACAGTGGGAGCATTTCTGTTCTGAACACAGGACCTCTGGGGTTGCAGATGACACCCCGGTGTGTCCCTGCTCTGATGGGACAGCTGTCAACCAGGAGGCTGAGCCTCTCATGAGGGGATTAGAATGACTGAACTGTTCTCTGCTCCCCAAGATCACAAACATCTGGCCCCCAACCCTGCTGCTTAAAAGGCTCCTCACACATGACTGGTTCAGAAAGGACAGAAACAGAGCCACAGGTTGACACCAGATCCGTCTCTGCAGGGCTGCACGTGCAGCTGCATGCATCTGTTCGTCCATGAAGCCCTGAAGTCTGCAGCTTGATGGTTCTGCTTCCCCTGCGCGGTAAGTCATCTGAATACCTGCTGACCTGACAGAGATCCATGAGCTCTCACAGAGACGTCCGAACCCACATCTGCCTGCGTCTGCGCAGCTACCCCTGTCTGCGCAGACTCCAGGTGCACGCCGCGTTCTCTAACGGAGCCCGGATCAAAAACGTTCAAAGTGCCCCACCTGCTCCGTGAGACACCGAGCGAAGCCCAGCGGCGAGCCCCAGCACGACCCCCGCGAGGCACACGCGGACGGCGAGCATCTCTTTCCGCCTCCTCCGCCGAGCCCCGCTCCTCCGCCGGACCAGCGTCTGTCCTCCCTCGAGCGGCTCCGGCATCCCTACAGCCTGATCGGGGGCCATGGCGCTCCTCTCCGGGGGAGAACGGAGGAACGGATGCAGCAGCGGGGAGGGCTGTCCACGCGCGCACGCAGCTGTGAGGAGCCGCGTGCGCCAAACTCACTGTGCTGAGCGTAACTTCACATCCGGCGGGACATTACATAACATGACGTATAAAACCGCAAAGATCAGAGGGAAAAGTTCAGACTGAAAGATTTACTCAAATGAAAAGAAAAGGCGACTAAAAAGAGCGTTAGATGATCAGTCACTGGATTCACCAAAAACAGCTGGAGGAACAGCTGGAGGAACAGCTGGAGGAACAGCTGGAGGAACAGCTGACACTGATATAAACATGTTTATTTTTTCATAAAAGTACAGTGAATCTAAATAATGTGGAGATTATTTAAAGGCTCCACAAAAACCTGACAAAACAGCAAATCTATAAACAGAAGACAGAACATGAGCACGCGCGAAGGGGGGGGGTTGTTAGTGCGCCCTCCCTCACAAACACACACGCACGTGAGTCCAGAGACCCCCAGGTCTGTTCATGACAGAAGACTGAGAGGCTTTAGCTAAAAATAGAACCAAGATTACTCTGCAGACCCCCCCCTCCCCTTATGACGTGATGGCGGCGTGGATTGGGTCGTCATAGGCAGCAGAGCAGCTACAGCCAATCACATCCCAGATTACACCCACGACCTCCATGTCCTCACAAGCACACACTTCCTTCATGACAAATTCCGATTCTCAGGAAGATGTCATGATGAGAAAGTGACCCCCCACCACCACCACCACCACCGACTAAAACAGGAGTGATGGAGGGTCTGACCATCTGTCTGAGGCACCTCAGTTCACTCAGGTCCTGCATGGACAAAGACAAACGGAAACTCAATGGAGATAAAGGTTTGAGGTTCTCCTGAAGGTTCTCTGATCAAACGTATGTTCTTTCAGAAGAAAATCTACATGCCTGACATCTAAAGGAATCAAGAGAACTGAGACTCAGTCTGACCATAGTGTAATAGTTTAGGGCTGGCTTGATAACATCGATGAATCGATCTAAATCGATCCAAGCTTATTAAACCAATAACTGATCCATTAAAGTAGAGATCGATCTTTCATGCCTTTCCTTTTCCAGTGACCTAAAGCCAAAGTCTGCTAGTTTGATGCTAAGGTATAATGGGATTTCCCATAGGACGGCTAATGCTAATGCTGTCGACCTGAACATACACGGCTGAATAAATGAAAAGCTTTATTGGCACAATTTTACAAACTCTTTTAAGAAAACGTTTTTTAAAGTAACCATTTGTGGTCTGAAGCACAGCTTTCTGCGTAAATCTTCTGGAATAAAGTTTAGTGCTAAGCATGAGCTCCACCTAGTGGCCAAACTGAAACGTCCTCCAGGAGAGAAAGGACATTTATTTTGCAATAAGAGAAAGTTTAGAGCCTTTAAAATGTTAATGATCTGGACATTTTTGTTGGAGCTTTTCTGTTTGAGAAACCTTGTAACACTGTATTAACAATCTCAGTGGTTTATTATTTCACTAATACATCTGACAATAACTGAACTGTACCACATTAATATGAATATCTTATAGATTATTAATGTATCTCTGTACAAATATGTCTAAATGTGGAAACCATGTAAATTCCAAATGGAATAACATTGAATCCAGTGGATTAAAGGAATTTAAAGAAATCTAGAATTGTATCGACTCTATTCTGGAACTTATTGGTGATGCCCCGCCCTAGTAAATAAAGATATGATATATATGTCTGAGAGTCTAATTCACTGACTAAATATGAGAACATGGACTAAGTGATCCCTCCCCCCTGGCATTCCAAACAGGAAGTGGCTCCAAGAAGCCAAACTCCCATAGACTGTTAGTCATTTTATTGTTCAGAAGAACCATTCTGGATCTGATACCTTTTTTTAATTCATGTTCTTGATAATCCTCTTAATTTTTCATGATATTTATATTTTATCGCCAGTTATTTAAGTTATTAACTGTCCAATCAGATGCCTCCGTACAAGCATGTGGCGCCCGACATCCAACATTCAGCACTCTTGATTAACAGGTTTTTCAGATTCCAACAGATTCCAACCAGCTCACTTCTGATCGGCCAGAGTGCTTGCCATAGAAATCTGGACTCCAATCAACTGTGAGCCATCACTGCTGTGTTGCAAAACAATGGCGGCTGTCCAAAGTTTGATTGACAGATGTTTCTGAGGTGTATTGGGTATGGCCTTCCAACAAGCTCACTGTTGAGTGATGAGAGTAGAAACGTTGGCTCATCACTGCTACTGATGACATCTGGCTCTAAATGGTGGCGTCCATATCGTGGAAAAATGGCGACTGACTTGACTGTGGGTTGGAGCTGGAAGTAAGTTGTTTTCTATGGGTGACGTCGCAAACACTCTGTCCAATTCTGATACAGTCAATACACACACCCACACACAAACATTGTCTCTCTCTCACTCACACGCACACACACACACACACGCACACACACACACACACACACACACACACACACACACACACACACACACACACACACACACACACACACACACACACACACATACACACACACACACAGGTCAGAAACATTCTTTTATGAAGCCTTCTCTTTGATTAGAAAGCATCATTGATTTTCATCTGTTATGTTTTAAAATGTACTTTTTTGTTGCATGATATAGATATCAAAACAGAGTAAATAGTACATTATCAGTAACAATTTCCTTGAAGGGCCAATACCAGGGGTGTCAAACTCATTTTCACTGAGGGCCACATCAGCATAGTGGTTGTCCTCAAAGGGCCAGATAGATAAATCTAACTACTCCTTAAAGTGTGGGTGACATGGTCTATTTTAATAAGCCAAAATATAGTAAATAGTCTCTATTTCATGTTGCGATTGTTTTTAATATTTTTCAAAAAAGAATAAATAGCGAAAAACGCAATATAAACAACGAGGACGGCCGCCGGCTTCACGCATTCCGCCGAATTCGCGCCCCCCTGTTTGTGACGTAACGAAAGGAAGACAAGGCAGACAACATGGCTAGCACCGATAGCGAAGCACAGAGTGATGCTACCGTCTCTATTAGCGATTTATCATCAGATGAACAGAAAGATGAAGAGGAAAGTTGCGGAGATTATCATGATGATGAGTCACTTTTGCAACCGTATCGATTCGAACCCTTTTGCGAAAGTGAGGAGGATATAGCAGAAAGTAGTAGGTCTAGTGATGCCGATGACGATAGCCAGCATGAAGATTCGGCTAGACTCCAGTAAGTCTAAAAAATGTATAAAATTAAATTACTCCACTTACCCTAAAATATACTCAAAATGTCCCCTTTTGGCCTAATCTAAACAAAGGTAAACACTGGTTTTCAACCCAATTTACAAAATAAATGTCACAAAATAAAAGTTTCCCAGATATTACTACTCTTTAGTTAACAAAGTCACTGTATACCATTAACAACTGTGGAACATTAACAGTTTTACCTGTTTGAACCAGTTTGAAACCTTTTCTCGTGCGCGCGCGCGCTCACACACACAGTTCAGTTTACTCACGGTACCGGCACCTCAAAAGCAAAAGAAAAAAAAACGTTGCAGGCCTGTTGCTTCTCTTGCAAAACATTGAGTGCGTTGAAATACTCCAGTTGGATCCAAGGACAACAGAAAACCCGACTACTTCGCCTCAATGTGATCCATCGTGATGCACACTAGCTAGCTTAGCAGCCTCCGCTCCCGACCGACTCCAGCGCCGTCCTCTCCGACCCAGAAAACGGCTCGCTCGCTTCCAGCTCACCCGCCTTTCCTCGACTCAGAAGCCAAGATCCTCCTCCCAACTCTCCGTTCAAAATTCTTCGTTTGTGTCCCGGTTTTTGTCCCTTCGAAAACGCAGACTTCTCTCCTGCAGATCTGGAGGGAAAAATCCTTCGCCGTCCACCTTCTTGAACTTTCCCCTTTTCAGCAGCGTTTCTTGTTTTGGGAATTTTATACACAGATACACTTTCACTAGATGTATTGCTACATCCAGCTGCCACACAACGACTTGGCATGTTGATGATTAACAGATTTAAACACGAGAGAAACGAAGACTACCTGTTATGTTTACATGCTGTCCTAAGCGCAACTGCGAAAGGCAACTCCCTTTCGTTACGTCACAGGTCATATCGAGGTCACTTCCAGCCTGCGCTCTAGCGGCAGATCCAAATCTCTGATTCCTTCGAAAGATGTCTATTTTTCATATGCTTCGGATTTTTTTCGACGCAAACTATTGGTATCAATAGAATCAGCGTTTAAAGGGCTTTTTTATTTGACAAAGTTGTTCAAAGCATGGCATCCACACTTTAATGATAATAACTCATTTATTTATTATACATTTTTAAAGTGACAATTACAGTTGCATAGAAAACAAATGTTTGCTTGTTATTCTAGCATAAATCCTTTTGCATTAGATTCTGTCAGGTTAGGTTATATAGATAGTGTTTAAGTCCTAATGTATAGTTGCCCAATCTGATATTTCAAGTCTGATTAAACCCTAGACATGAATAAATACACACCAATTTATATTTTTTATTCTAAGAAAGGAAAAACTTTTGTGCTCTCGCGGGCCACATAAAATGACATGGAGGGCCACATTTGGCCCGCGGGCCTTGAGTTTGACACGTGGCCTATACCATGCAAAATCAATGTTTTGAGCTTTTAAGTCTGTTATAATGTTCATTCCTCATGGAAAGAAACCCCAAAGCAGGGTTCACGTTCACAGATTTCTGAGTATTCTTCTAAAAAGCTGCTCTCTGAGCATCAGTCCCTTCCAACCCATGAAAACAAGCGGGTTCACTCATTGTGATGTCACAAAGTGAGAAACCGCCCTTCCAGGAAGAGTCTTCACTGTCAGCCCCGCCCCCAGGCTAACAGACAGCCCACTGTCTGCATGGAGATAGCGGTATTTGACAAAAACGCTTTTATTATGTGTTTTTTACAGCTCCTCCTGACCCCATGCTGGCAGTAGCCGCACTGAGGCTAAGACAAAGAAAGAACACGCAGATATGTTTTGAACAGCATTGAAAGTTTATTAAAGAGTAAAAAAGGAAAAATGTCTTGTCATTTTTCAGTGAGTGACTTTAGACAGTTTAAAAAACTGACAGTGCTTTGAAAGATGGTTTCATCGTCGAACTAAATTCTCAAGAATAAATCTTGTTTTTCATCAGCAAACACAAACTCTGATCAAGTTTTCTGCTCTGCTGCTGTGGTGAGGAGAGTGAACCTTTTCTCGCCGTTTCCCTTCAGTTTTCATATGAAGGACAAGAAGTAGGAAGACGAGTGTCATCCAACTTACAGAAGTGCACAGACCAATGACTTCATCAACGCTGTGGCTCTGTCTTTTTGTTTTCTAAACATAAGTTCTCGCTCTGACTCTGACTCTGACTGTCTGGTTGTGCTGCATTCCTTGATTTATATCTTTTAGTTTCATTTTTGAGTCTTATGTTGTTAATCCACAATCAAAGATCCTCCATAAAGCCGTTCCTGCAGAGCTATGCAATCATGTCAGAGCAGCTTTAAGATGGGAAACAGGTAAAAACAGAGGCAAAGGCTGCAGAAGAAGGTTTCTTGATTTTCGGCTTAGAGCCTTTTTAGGAATGACTCTGAAGGTTGAAAGAAAATGAAAGCGAACTCTTAATCAGCAGATGTTTCCGTCAGACAGCAAACATCCACACCTCGTTGTATGGATTCACAACTCCCAAACCATCATAACTTGCTCCGATGTACTCATGTGGATTGAAGATTTTCCCAGCTTTGGTTAGAGAGTTCCGGAGGACGTCCATTTGTTTCTGGGAATTTCCAACAGCCGGAAAACCACTGAAGGAGCTGAAAACAGAGTGGTCACTTATGTGGCATGTATAGACTCTCACGTTTTGGTTTTCTTCAGGGTTCTGTGAACTAACCTTGCAAAGACGATAGCTGGGGGTCTGTGCTCTAACGTGACAGACGAGTCCGACATCTCAATATTTGTTCCAGGAGGAATAAACCAGGACAAGGTCACTTTCTGCCCATCTGCCTTCTCAGAAATGGTGAAGATGGCGGGCCAGGTGTCCTTACATACCTGATCTAGAACAGAAGATACCTTCAGGAGATCACACAGAAATCCGGAAAGCCTAGTGTTCAGGAGCAAACTGAAAGCTTCAGATGAGTTCATTAAATAAAAAAGCTAAAAAGCAGCTCACCACTCCCTGGAAGCTTCCCACAAAAATCCACCAGCCTGGACCTCGCAGCCAAAAAGGCAAAATAATCTTGGCCTCCCACTATTGTGGAGATCCAGTCAGTGGGGGGGTACTGTCGCACCTCAAAGTCCTGCACACAGAGGCAGAGCTGTACTGAGATGCTCCCTAAACCCCCCAGGGAACTTGTGTGGAGGAAGCTTACCTCGTTGGCCTCCAGGACGTAGTAATCAGGACAGGGCTGCCCATGGCAGTGCTCCAGAGAATATCCACCGCAGGACGGCAGCAAAGCCAACACAACCAGTAGCAACTGCAGCTCCATCCTCTCTGCACGCGAAAGGACTAGCAGCTGAAAGTCCTGTTCAGTCCACGCCCCACCGCAGGGTTCACCTTCCACAGATGGGCGGGGCAAGAGGACCTCAGAGTCAGAGCCTTGTCTGCATGTTTTTGTAGATGCATTTGCATCTGAAGTGTTGCCTCTAACTCTATTTGTGTGACTGAGCACATGACGAGCCAAAGCAGAGCTATTATGTCCTGAAATCCTGTTTTAGAACTGGTCTGAGTACTTTTAATCTCTCCACAATGAAGACAACGGAGGCTTCAGATTCTTGCTTGTCAGATTTCTGGCATTTGTTCTGCTAGAAAGGTGTCTCCATCTCGGTTTCAGGTTAAAGTAGGTCACACTCCTGGTGAATTCCCATAACTCAGATCTTTTTGGGGACACCCTGCTTCCCAAAAATCTTTATCACAAATTGGGAACATTTTATTCAATCCAAAAACAGAAGTAGAAAAAAAAGAGTATGCATAATATTACCAAAAGTATTGGCTCACCTGCCTTGACTCACATATATATAAACTGAAGTGTTGTCCCATTTCTGAGCCATAGAGTTCAGTATGATGTGGATCCACTTTTTGCAGCTAGTACAGCTTCAACTCTTCTGAGAAGGCTGTCCACAAGGTTGAGGAGTGTTTTTATGGGAATTGTTGTTCCAAAAGCGGATTGGTGAGGTCACACACTGATGTTGGTGGAGGAGGTCTGGCTCTCAGTCTCCACTCTAATTCATCCCAAAGGTGTTCTATGGGGTTCAGGTCAGGACTCTGTGGAGGCCAGTCCAGTTCTTCCACACCAGACTCTGTTCTCCGTGTCTGAATGGATCTTCCTTTGTTCTCTGGTACAAAGTCATGCTGGAAGAAGGAGGGGGCGGCTCCAAAATATTCCCACAAGGTTGGGACCATGGAATAGTCTAAAATGTTTTAGAGTCCTGAAGCATTCAGAGTTCCTAAGGGGTCCACACCATAATTCCTCCTCCACCAAATTTCACACTCAACACAATGCAGTCCAAAATGTACCGTTGTCCTGACAACCTCCAAACCCTGATTCGTCCATCAGATTACTATTGAGATTCATCACTGCAGAGAAGGCGTCTCCACTGCTCTAGAGTCCAGTGGCGGCGTGCTTTCCACCGCTGCATCAGACGCTTTGCATTGCACTCAGTGATGTGAGGCTTGGATGCAGCTGCTCGGTCATGGAGAGCCATTCCATGAATCTCTCTGCATGCTGGACATGGACTAATCTGAAGGTCACATGAAGTTTGGAGCAACTGACTGTGTAGAAATTCGGTGACCTCTTTGTGCTTCAGCATCCTCTGACTCCTCTCCATCCAACAGTGTGGATACTTGAGTGATGATTTTATACACCTGTAGTCAGTTCAAGTGGTTAGGACACCTGATTCTGATCATTTGGATGGGTGAGATGATTCTCTTGGTAATATAGTGTAGATGGCATTTTCTGCTGAAAATGTGTGAAATCCTTAATTGTCAGCTTCAGAAGTTGCAGATCTGAATCAGAGGCCTATATTGTTATCAAACACTGCAAGTACAGGTACAATGAAATTTTGTTTTTGTGGATGGGTAAATAGGGGGGAGGCATTACATGAGGGATCAGCGGTGGCAAAAGAAGGACATACATCTGTATTCTGCTCCCAAAGGGGATGAATATATAGAAAAAAAGGGACACCGTTATGCAAGAAAGAACACAAATCAGAATGGTACATGTGATATAAGCTTTTAGGAGGGAGGGGGAGAACCACCAGTGCACTGCCTCGGCGGCTGCAGCCATAGGAGGCGCTATCCACTCCAGACTATGCACCAGAGGGGGATGGGTAAGTATGCCGAAGTCAAGATAGGTCTGAGGAGGCGAGATACAGTAGATGTTGACTCTGACATCCAACCACATTTCATTCAGTGAGGATGCAGATTTGTTTATGCAGAGCCAAGGCCAGTGCGCTGAGCTGTGGGGGGGTCAGATTAGATCAAATTCTTTCGGGCACCAGCAGATCAACAATTTTTATCTGCTTGCTGTGTCCTTGGAAGGTCTAACAGAGTCTTGAGGTGATTTTAATGGTCCAAGTTGTGGGCGATTGACACCAGTCTTCCTTCAATTTGAGCAGAAAGTCTCTCCAAGTTTGAATCTAATCTCCACCTAAGTTCAAGGGTCGCCAGCACTCTGCCTCACTAGGCAAGTGAGGCCCAGTGCCATTGACTGGTTGTTGAGTTTACCGCTGTGAGTCTTTGCAGCCCGTTGTATCCTTCCACAGAGCTCCAACAGTTCTCCACTCACTGTTTGCAGCTTCCAGACTGTCCGATAAATCACCAATCTTCCGATCCCAATTGTGAGACTTCCGATTATCTGGAATCTAAATAGATACACATCAAACCCACCAGCCTCCTCTTGCCCCATGGGTCATTGGTGTATGCAGCAGCATGGGTTGTGTCTGGGCAGGAGGGGTCTGCTTTTCCGTTCATTAGCGTGGAAGAGATATTGTCTATCGAACTCAAAGACCAGAGAGTGAAATGCAGAACGGTGCTGAAGATAAAAAAACCCACAGGTTTACAGGAAGACAGGACAAAAACCTTGGTAGTGACATAGAAGGGGAGAGAGAAGTAGCCCACTTGAGTCAACTAATTCATTTTAAATGTCCTACAACACTTGAACGCATCATGCTGTAAGATATGGTCACAAATGCCAAAATGCCACAGAGGGGTGACATAAATGCCAGTTTTTCAGCAAACTTGGCAGGTTGCCCCGCAGTGGCCACCGATGGCACATGTCTACAAGATGTTGCATGTTTACGCGCCGCGTGGCAGCTGCTAAAGTTTTGAGAAAGGGTTCAAATTCAACGACGACCGAACGATTTTTTTTACATCTGTCAGCCAGTGGCCTGACCCATTTAGGGGTAGCTTGGTGGCAGGAATGTTCCCTCGAACTCTCCTATTTTTGTGAGGTACACACGTGAATCGGGTGTTCACAACTCCGCATTTGGATTAGGAAGGATGAGCTTGCTCAAGCATTTATGTGAATGTGTGAAACTCAGGCGAGGGGAGGAAAAAAAGGAAGAAAAAAAAGGTTCCTAGCCGACCCGAGTCCAGGACAGAGTTTTAGGGCCAGTTCACAAAAGAAAAATGTTTTTTTAAATCACGACTTTAAGTCGTAAATTTACCACTTAAAATCTTGTAAATTTACGAGAAAAATTTCATAGATTAACAAGGATAAAACACCAAAGTTGTCCGTTTATTGGAGCCTAGCTTGTAGATGAAAGATGTGGAGTCTTTTATGAAGCTTTATATCCGGATAGGTTTCAAAAACAAAGAGATTCTGAACCTTTTAGTGACTCAAAATCAGATTATTATCAGTGTAGTCGGCTTTCCGGGGTTCGTGTCGGTAAAGCAGAGTTTCATCAGTAAAATAAGGAGCTCAGAGACACGTTTGGGTGTAGAGGACCACTACTTTATTTTCCTTTTCATTCACACACCCAGAAGTTCCTCTGTCCCCTTACGTCATGAACCTGTCATCCGAACACCAATGCAGAAGTAAACAGTGTTACATACGCCCCCTCCTCCAGATGAAATGTCCCGTTTCAACATAAAATAACAAATGAATGAAAATAGCCTCGTATATAGCATTAGAACGTTGAAAATGCCAAAAAGTGCTCCTCCTCCACAGTCGGAAGCGTCACACAGACGTAGAGATCTTGGCTTCATGGAGGAAGAAAGGTTTGAAGCAGACAGCTGCAGGGACACCGAAGTCTTCATCAACGGCTGCAGAGATCCTGCAAACCACTCATCTATAAATAAAACATTTGCCGCCTGGTGAAATTAAGCCTGCACAGGACACAGAACTGTCTTTGGTTCTTTATTCCAAAACAAAAATGTAACTCAGGATTTCAGATAAAAAATGGTGATCTGGATCATTAAAAAAAAGTGAATCTCTTATGTCATGTGGATTCTTCTTTTAGCCAGATCTTCCAAAATCATGAAAGAAACGAGTGAAAATATAATAAAAAGAGTGAAAAAGTAAAAAATTATAGAGTACACAAAAATAACTACAGCAGGTGCTCTGTGGCCCAAACTGTAACAGGGATGACAAAATACTAATTCCATCAAACATCTTAGAGCTACAACATTTAAAGTCAACATAACTTCTTATTTTACCTTTTATGTCTGTTAACCCTCTTAATGCCTGCTAATGGCTCTTCGCGTCAGGTTTCAACAGTCTTCAATCAAAAGAAACGGTCTGACTGTTATCCCTCCTTCCAGATTTCACCACCTCCTTGCTGAACTGATGGACAATGCAGCGTGCGCCCTCTAGCGGCATAACCATGAACCTTCGTTCCTGAGTCTACCTGAGGATGTGAGGGCTTCATCTACTGTGGAGGTTTTTAAAAAGAAATTAAAGACACACCTTTTGAAATTAGCTTTTAATTAGATTGTATGTCTTTTTATGTTGTTTTATCACATCATTTTATCATTTTATTTGCTTAATCTAGAATTCTTTTGTCTTTTATGACATTTTATCATATACATATCTGTTTAATCTAGAATTTTACTTGTATACTTTTTATATTTAACCACATATTTATTTTATTTCAAATTAGACTGTTTACGAGTGTTTTCTCTCCCTCGGCTGGGGTGTTTGGGTCTATACTGACACCCCTGCCAATAGGAGGACAGGGCAGACGGCGCCTTCTGGTTTCTTTTTATTTTATTTATTTATTTATTTTCCACTGGTGTTTGTTTTTGTGTATTTTTTTAATGTAGTTTATTGCATTTGTTTTTGTGTACAGCACCTTGAGCTGTCTTTCTCGTCATGAAAGGTGCTATATAAATCAAATTAATTTGAATTTGAGCATGTACAGGGCGTCCTGTTCATGAAAACAATCTCATACATGTTAAAATGTTTACCTTTTGTTTATAAAGTATTCAGTGATTTTTGGTTCCCCCCAGTTATTAACATAACCATATGTTTTTCTTATGGGCACATTTGTGCGTCTGCAGATTCTTGAGATCACAGACTTCCTCCTCTGAGCCCATTTCTTTGACCGTCAGGTATCACCGTGGCAACAAGAAGAAGCGGTCTAACAAAAATCTGTAAAAACAGACATGTCACCACATAAAATAACGTAGTCTGGTTATCCCACATTCAAAGAATACTTTCCATGCTGCAGTAAACATTGCGCATACGCCGTCTGGGTTGGCCTCACCAAACGACATCACATGTCGTCCATCCATCTTCTTCCACTCAACCAGAACCGGGTCATGGGGCAGCAGTCTAAGCTTAGATGCCCAGGCTTCCCTCTCCCCGGCCACCTCCTCTGGGGGGGCCTCAAAAATATTGTGTCCTGTGCATTTTCTTTCCTTTCTGGGGTTATTGCTGTGCGCTTGTGCCGCCGTGTTGACATGCATGCACGCCATCCGCCTGCACGTCCGCTCTGAAGTTACTATTCAGCATCAGCAGCAGGAAGGCCTTCAGCCTGATCTGAGCATCACTGCTGGGGAATGATGGGCATCATCTTCAAGACAAGCTTGTAACTCAGTGAAGCAGTGAGAGACAAGAGTTTGGCTGACGAATGTATCATACATTTAATACAAATTCACAAAATCTCAGTCATACAACAGCTGACCAGGCTCCTTAAACCCGATCATAGAAGCCCCGCCTTCAGTCCTTTCGCCCTGGCGGTGTTTACGTGAAAGGTTAGATCTCCGATTGAATGTTGGGGAACCTCTTCAGCAGGGTGAGGGCTTGTTTTGGAGGAAGACGTCCTTGATGCAGACTCTGCTCCGACTGATTCTTCATCGCTGCCTGAGGAAGAGAGACAACTCCTTCTTACTG
Organism: Oryzias sinensis; assembly: GCA_037389245.1. Lineage (NCBI taxonomy): Eukaryota > Metazoa > Chordata > Actinopteri > Beloniformes > Adrianichthyidae > Oryzias > Oryzias sinensis. Next base: position 27,779,798 of record CM074500.1, read on the forward strand.
TCGTCATGGAAATGAACTTTGTCCTGCTGATGATCAGATGGTCAGTATGTGATCAGCGTCACGTCTGAAGGTGACGTGACGGCAGAGCCCCGTCTCACCTGCAGAAGCAGAAACATACCTGAGCTTTGGACACACAAGTGTAGAAGCTGCTGATCTCAGTGGAGCACAGGGCATCCACAAAGTTATTCTGCTTCCAGCAGGCCATGAGGACGGACATCTCAGTGATGCAGGTGGCCTCTGTGGACACAAAGGTGGACAGTCTGCTCTGTGTCTGCTTCCCTTAGATTGGCTGGACAAACTTCTTCAGAAAACGGCCGATCTTGAATTTCATACTTAGGACTGAAGTAAACATGCATGATGCACTTCTGTGTGGATTTGGATTCTGACGTGTAGAAATCAGAAATCGGAGCGAATAAATAGGTGTCCAAACAAAAATAAACTCTGAAAATAACAAGAGATGCTGCTGCAAATAAATAATAAAAAACGCTACAAATAAATAAAAATACAGGTGCCAATCAAAAATCCATCCAAATAAAACAGCATTTTATCGAGTTTGAAGATGTGGAAAGGAGAAAGAACAGAAGTACAAGTTGGAAAACAAATGAAAAGTACATGAAAACTCAATTTAAAGTGTTTTTTAGTGGCATTTCTTCCTTTTGTCTTTACTTGTGTCCACCACATTTCTTAAGTGTTTGTTTTGCTGCCCTCCTCCCTCACCAGGTCTTGATTGGACAAATGTTGAAGCCATTTTAAATGAAAGGAGTGTTTGTTGTGTGAGCCCCTTCTGCAGTGAACAGAAGGTTATACAAACCTTTATTGGCTAAACGTCGGCTAACACGGAGAAACCCTCAGTAGACCACTAACGACAGGAGGATCTCGTTCTGTACTTTTACTAGTTCCATGTATCGCCACATGGTCTCAGTCTAGAGCTGAGTCTGCCCCAGAAGAGACAACCAACAGCTACTGAGAGCCTGGAACCAAACACAACTGATGGCTAAAATGATCCACCACAAAAACCATCCTCAATAATCTATTCTGTGGGGCCTTCTTTATTTGGAAGCACCTACATTTATTTTATTTGTAGTTTTTCTTTTTGTTTGCAGAGGTTTTTTTGTTTGCACACTTGTTTTTTTGCTTCTACGGCAGGTCTCGGCCACTGTGTGGGACGTTTCACTTGTCAGCTGGGCTGTGTGAGTGTGTTTGCACGACACTTGAGCCCTCTTCTGGGAGGAAGACACCCGATGATGTAACAATTCACTATAATATAGAGAGTTGAGCCCAGAGCGTACCCCTCTGTCCCATGACTGAAGTCTATGGCTTCCACCTCAGACAGAAAAGCGGGCCACTCCGGTTCTGGAGAGGTCTGGACTATTGCAGTAGTGATGGTGAGATGAAGCCTTTCATAGGTGTCACAGCCACCTGGCCGAACCTGGCCACCCCACTAGCCACAACAAACTGTGGTAGCATCAGTTGTGCATTTCTTCTCAAATGCACAGCCTGCAGGCGGCGGGTCGCTCTCATCCCACACCCCCTCCCTTCCCTGCTGCCTTTGCGTGTGCAGACATTTAAAACTAAAGACGAGCCGCTGGATGAGGGGGATTTTCCTTCGGGGTTCACTTCCGCGTTCAAACCCTCAGAGCCTCCAGAGCGGGTTAAACCAAAGAACCAGTCTCAGTTCTAAAGTGCAGCAGAAGGAGCGAAAGAGATGGTAGGGGAGCAACAGAGGAGTAGTGACGAAGAGGAAGATGAGACATAGCAGCATGATCCACAGATCTTCAGATGACAGAGGATGATGAGGAAGACAAAGATGAGACAGCATCAGACGAGGGACAGTCAGCATCACTGGTCAGAGAAACAAGGCAGAACTCAGCATAAGGTGCTCCACCTGTTCCTGGACCAACAGGTGACATTAGAAATATGTTGCCCAAATAATAAAACTGTTTCATGCTTATTAGTCTGAATAGAAATGTCTTCAGATATAATTAATAATTACCATGGAAGGGTATTATTATTATTATTTCAGAACAACGGATTTGACTTTTTGTTCATTATAGATATCTCCCGAACAGCCCCAGCAGACACACCTATGCTTTAAATATAAACACAATAAATTAAAATATATCAGTAGACATTTAACTTTCTGTTAGTTTTCTAAAGGTTGTTTTACTACGTTTAGTTCAGGGGTCGGCAACCTTTTTTCCTCAAAGAGCCATTTGGGACCGCCCCTAATAAAAAAGAAAGCACCCGGAGCCATCATTATACATAATGACATCATTATATACATTATGCATGTATATATTATTCAAAGGTGCTCATTACGTCGATCTTCAATGACATGAGTGTAGATCGTGGGCTAGAAAAGATTAAAAAAAAAATTACTTCTTTAAAATCCACTAGCCAATCAAAATCCTCACTGAGAAGTACGGGACTTGATTGACATTTAGATTGGCCAATCGGACATCGTCTGAAGCATACGTCGCTGCAAATGCACATTATGTTCTTTAAAGGATGATACCGCGGCCGCGTGTGGGAGGAGCTACTGGATCTGGTCTGATCGCTGCATGGAGCGATGTGTTTATCAATGCATGGTAGACACTGAGAATGTGGAGAGATCAGGTTTACTATTTTGAAGAGTTCTACTTGGTAATCATGTTTCCATGTTTGGGTTTATAAAATCATCCCAGGGAAAGTCTCTGCTTCAACTCCTGCAGGGAAAGCTGCGTCTGAATCTGACGCCCGTGTTTGCATCTCTCTGACAGAGTTTGAAGCCAAAGCCCCTCCTCCGCCTCTCCACCTGCTTTTCCTCTCTACCTGTTCACCTGTTCACATCCTCTGCAGCTGAGAGTTGTTTCCCCCGCGCTCCTCAGTGTGTCCTACACAGAGAGCAAAATACGATAGTCGGGGCGCTCCAGCGCATGGATGAAAGAGCCGGATGCAGGTTAGAGCGGGGATAGAGCGGGTTAAGCAAATGAATGGAAGAAGGCGGCCCGCTGAAGAAATATTCCATAGTGTACACATTATTATTAGTCTGAACTATCTTTTATTTAGAAAAATCTTTTATTTTATTAGTCCAGTATGACAAAAAAAACATCAACAAAAGCTGTGTTGGGCGGTTTTTGGCTGGGTCTGGCGGTTTTCAGATGACTTTTGGGCTGGAAAACTGTGACTCTATCTGGCAACACTGGCGCAAACTCTCTGTCTCTGTCAGAGAGTTGGTCTCTGCCCCGCGGCACGTCAAGTTCCCGGCAGAAGATCGGAGTGTTTATTGAAGTCGCCCTGCGTGTCTCCTCCTGCTATCAGCTCTGCAGGTCTCGACCGATAAATACGAGCTCATTACGAAGCTGTTTTTTTACGTGGCTCGCGCTTCGTACGGAGCCAGCAGGGCCTTTGAAATGCCATGAAAAATGAACAAACTAAAATAAATTTTAATTATTATAAAATACTCATTATTTTCCAAAGTCACAGGGAGCCACAACAGAGGAGCCATGGGTTGCCGACCCCTGGTTTAGTAGAATGAATTTTAAAAATATAGCTCATGCTTTTTGTGTGCTACCCCAAGATTTAAAGTCTCCGTAGATCTGACCTCAACAGTTCTGCTATCAGTATTGGAGAAGTCCCATTGCTTTTGGTGTCCCACAAGATATAAACTAGAGCTGTGACGGTGTGGGATTTTTGATCACCGAGGTGATGAAGCAGCAGGAGTCGGTCAACCCCCACCCCCACCCCGCCGCCGAACACAAAATCCCCCGGCGGCCGCGGCGCAAATGAATACAATTTATAATTACTACGCAATATTAACAAATAACAGTAACAACTAACTACTTTCTAATGAACTAACTGTGTAGGTGTTGTAGAATGAGTATGTGTGTCAGTGTCATTATAAAAATTCATATTAAATTATTATCATCGTTGATTGCAAAATAAAGCGTTGTGTCCACTGTAGGGGTGTCAGTACCACATTTTGGCATAGGTTTCCTCTTTTTGGGTCACGTGGTTTGGGAGCAGTGGAAAAAATGGACAGAATTCACATGCTGATTGCATTTGGAATCATTAGCTCACACGATTTGGAAGCTATTGAAAAAAAACAAATGTTTACTTCAAATCAGTTTTCTTATAAAACATTGAGCATCTATGATTGCAAAGCTTTTCTTATCAAAACATTGCAAAAGAAATAAGAGTGTTTAGACACAACATGAGGAAATGATGTAGGAATTTAATTCTTTTTGCAAAGTCTTCTTGGTGTGATCTTAAATCTTCTCCATCATGCACTTGTTAATTTGTTGATGGTCCCTAAGAGACCCCACTGGAGATCCACGCTGAATGTCTGTGGAATATGATCCAACCTAAAACTAACTTCACGGCGGTACAGATGAAAGTACAACAACAAAAACATCACTAGCTGGCTCGCGAGGGAAAGTCTCGGCCCTGATATTCCCTTACCGCCTTTCCGGGGTCTGCGAATCGCCACGGCGTCTTTCAGAACCAGGGCTCGGTTCGGCTTGAGGACCGGTTTTCCATTTTGCCGGCTGAGCAGCAGTCTAACCTTCTCCTGGGCAGACATCTCCCCGCTGCTGGTGCGGACCAAGGAACCGGAACTACCGGAGTGACAGCAGCCGTGCTGCGGTCACTGTCCGCTGACACTGCAGTGCTGCCACCTGCTGGACTGGAGGGAAACTGAGCAACTTCATAGATAGATAGATAGATAGATAGATAGATAGATAGATAGATAGATAGATAGATAGATAGATAGATAGATAGATAGACAGACAGACAGACAGACAGACAGACAGACAGACAGACAGATAGATAGATAGATAGATAGATAGATAGATCCCATCAGGAACACATTTTCCCCAACTAACTTTATTGCACATCTTTTCATTTTACAGAGATTCACATTCAGTCATGCAATAAGGGAACAATAGCAAACATACAAGGCACATATAAGATAAAACAAGATTAGAAATAACCCAGGGGATTTGTTTTTTACGACAAAATATTGAATCTTTTATGGATCAGACAAGATTTTGATTGCTTTAAGGGGCTCAGAATTACAGATACGATTAATATACAAATTGAACTCAGAAACGAACGCAATAAAATAAAGTTCTCGTCAGAAGAATTTGTTGTGGATATGATATTGGGCCAAAATAAGCAGAATTTATTAAACAGGCAGAGTCCCTTTGTTATGAGACTCAACAGGACATCCTTCCAAAACAAGCATCAATTTAGTCATGACTTAAATCACAAATGTTCTGCCAAAACACTTTAACCTGAGGACAACATCAGAAAAGACGGATAAATGTTTAAGGGGAATTACAGAAAAAACTAAAAGATTTATCCATTTTTAATCTAAATCTACTTTGAATCAGAATCAGAATCATTTATTGTTATTGTGCTTGGGGATACAATGGGGAGTACAGCAGCCTTGGAGGGAAGAAAGTTAACTAAAAAATAAAAATAAAATAGAGCAAAAATAAATACTGTATTTCCAACTCTTGGCAAAAATAGATAATGTACAGAAACTATTAAATATTAAATATTTGTGGATAAAATAGAATGGAATGACATGAGTTGCTGTGAGCACAGCATAATAAATATGAAGTTATTGCACAGTATATTAGGATATTGCATGCATTGTAGTAAAAGTCAGAGTGGGTGTGGTTGGTGGACGTATGTGCATTCCATTGTAAGTAATTACCTGTGGGAAAAAGCTGTTTCTTAATCTGTTTGTCCTGGATTTCTGATGGACCTGAACCTCCTTCCAGAGGGCAGCAGATCAAACAGAGGGAGAGCAGGATGGGTTAGTTAGTGGTGATGCTGGTCACTCTCTTTGGGCAGCGAGACTGGTAAATGTCCTTCAGTGAGGGAGGGCAGCCGATGATCCTCTACGCTGTCTTCCACCTGCACTCTCTGGAGACTCTGCCGTTTTCTGCTTCCAGTGCAGTGGGAAAACCACCTGTGATGCCATAGGACAGAATGCTCTCTCGTGGATTCCAGGTGGTAGAGCGTTACCAGCAGCTCACGGGCGACGTTGTTCTTCTTAAGTTTTCAGGCGTCTGTAGGCGTCTAGATTTGTCCCCTCGTTGTCCCCTGTGTGGAGCCTGTGCTCAGCGTCGGGTGGAGGAGAAGTCGCGGGCCAAGTTTGACTGCCTGTGGTCTTTTTGTCAGAAGTCCTTGATCCACGAGCAGGTGAGTGGGTGAGTCTATCTCAGACAGTTGTTGACCAGATGTCAGGAATGATGATTGTGTTAAAGAGCTGAGCTATAGTCCACAAAAAACATCCTGGCATAAGTGTCTCTGTATGTTCCAGGTGGCTCAAGCGGCAGTGTGGAGGTGATGGAAATGGCGATCGTCCATTGATCTGTTATGTTGCCTTAAGCAAACTGGTGAGGGTCGAAAATTGGAGGGAGGGAGTCTTTGATGTGTCCCAGGAGCAGCCTCTCCAGACACTTGGTGATGACAGGAGTGAGTGCAACCGGACGGTAGTCCGTGAGGAGGGCTGTGGATGAGGACTTTTTTGGTATCGGGATGATAGTGGATGACTTCCAGGCAAGCAGGATGGAAAACAGGTGTATTTGACAGGTTGAAGATTTTGTGAAGACCTGGGAGGCTGGTGAACAGACCCTTAGAACAGCCCTCCCACGGAACTCCATCAGGTCCCGCCAGCTTTCTTGGGGTTTACCTGCTGACATGCATGCGCCCAGTCCTGTGTCTGCACGGTCAGGGTTGAACTGGAAGGCAAGTGAGGCAAGTGTTGGACTTCAGACTGCAGTGAGTGTAGTCTCGGCGTGGGAAGAGCGCTCAGCTCTTCCACTAGTGCAGCGCTGGAGTGTGCCCCGGTGCTGGTCTGTCCCCTGAAGTTGGTCAGCTGTTGTGGTCCCTGCCACACCTGCCGAGGGTTGTTGTTGGACAGATGGTCCTCTATTTTCCTTCTGTAGTCCAACTCGGCCTTCCTGTCCCTCTCCTCAGGCCGGCTCTGGCGGTCCTGTACAGGTCTTTGTTCCCTGACCTAAAGGCAAAGTCACGGCCTTTTAGGAGCAACCTGACCTCTTTGGTCATCCAGGGGTTTTGGTTGGGAAAGACCGGATGGCAGATAAATGTGGCATGGTAAAATCTTGGGCCAATCCAGAAAGAAAGCTTCTTTTGCTTTATTTAGTGAGCAACTTAATTTTATGTGAGGTTTATAAACCTCCTTCCCATAAATATCTTCCACAAAGACGTACTCTGAGAGTACAACATTCATTTGCAACAATGCCCTCATGGATTTCTTGTTTTTCCTGAGATAACTGGACAGACATAACTTCCCCACAGGAGTATTAATAGCAGAGAAGGCTCCTCAACATTAACTCTGTTGAAATTTAAAAAGCATACATAAGCCAGAAGGAACCGGCTCCAAACACTTTAGCATATTCAGCGAGAGAGAACAGGGATATTAAATCTGCAGAGAAATTCCTCATGTTAAAATGAACCCTGGTTGTTATTCATACACAAAATAATCTTGTTCAAAACCAATTTTCATGATATAATACTTCGTGTCTAAATAAACTGCCCTTATTATTCCAGAAATAATATTTTGTGATGAAAAGTTGCTTCAATCAAAGTAATTTTTAAATGTGTCATTTAAAAATTAAAAAAAAACATTAAAAACATTAAAGATCACCATAGAGTTCATGAACATTTTTCTTTAATGTGTTCTGTTTTTCCATATGAAATTAAAAAGCATCATCCATGTGTAATGCCAAAGCTGCAAATGTTAAGCGAGACATTCCTTCCATTTTGCTGAGTAAAACCCTTTCTCTTAGTGATAAATCTCTGTGCTCTTTCTACCATTGGATTAAAGCTTTAGGGCTTCTTGCATGTTGGTTTTTTGTTGTTAAAATATCTAAATATTTCACTTCAGTTATAACAGGAAGATGATCACTGGTTCTGTTCAGTTTTTATGTACAGTATTTCTAGGCACCGGGGCCGGAGGGGGGCTGGTTTATAGACCACAGGATTTCCTCTCTGCTCTTTGCAGATGATGCTGTCCTGTTGGCTTCATCGAGTCAGGACCTCCAGCGTGCATTGGGGCGGTTTGCAGCTGGAGTGTGGCGGCTGCTGGGATGAAGTCAACACAGCTAAATCTGAGCCATGTTTCTCGACGGAGAAAGGTAGTTTGCCATCTCTGGGTGGGTGGAGTCTCCTACCCAGGTAGAGTCAGTCTAAATACCTTGGGGTTTGTTCATGAGTGAGAAGACTGGAGCCTGAGATTGTAGGTGGATGTGCTTGGCGTCCATAGTTAATGCAGTCGGCTGTATCGGTCTGTTTGTGTAGTGAAGAGAGCTGAGCCGAAAAAGCAAAGCTCTCAATTACGATTAAGTCTTCGTTCCAATAATCATCTATGGTCATGGCTCTGGTCATGACCCAAAAAACAGTCCCAAATGCAAAAGCGTTGAAGTGCTTCCTCGTGGTGGCGGGGTGCTCCCTTAGAGATAAGGTGAGAAGCTCTGTCACCCGTGGAGAGCTCAGGCCTTCTCCTCCCACATCCAAAGGAACCAGTTGAGGTGGCTGAGGCATCTATTACGGATGCCTCCCTGGAGAGGTGTTCAGGGCATGTCCTACTGGGTAGAGGCCCCAGGGAAGACTCAGGACACGTTGGAGAGACTATGTCTCTGCGACTGGCGCAGAGCGCCTCGGTCCCGCCAGCGGAGCTGGAGGAAGTGGCTGAGGAGAGGGAAGTCTGGGCATCCTAGACTGCTGCCCCCGCGACCCGGATGAGCAGAAGAAGATGGATGGACAGTTTCTCTGTCACAGATATTATTATCGGTAATTTTGTTTCTATATTTAGTCATGACATCACCAAACCTGTTTGCTTTCTACTGACTTTATCCACAAACGTACAGGCCAAATTGTTAGAGAAGTATTAAATTTTACAGTCAGTATGAACTGTTTATTATATTTCCTGGTGCTGCAAAACACAAGTAACAGCTGGAATTTAATGAATAAATAGGATTTGCCTGTTCTGAGCTTGGATGTTGTTGCATGTGAATCTGCAGAGGGGCAGCCAGGGACCGTCAATATTCTGCAACACCCAAGACAAACAGCGCAGTCTCTCAGAGATGTCCACAAAGTTGACCACACCTAGCGTGAGAGGCGTCCTATCAAGGTCACTATGGACTTTGCTGCTTTGTCCGACCTTGTCAGCGGGTTTGACCCACAAACAAACCTAAACCGTTCTTCTTGCTGTTCACCTTTCAGCGTATCCCTTCAGGGGTCACGACAGCGAATCAGCTTTCACTGATTCCCACAGGTGATTTGGCTGAATTTTTATGCCGGATGCCCTTCCTGACACAAGCCTGTACTTTTAGCTGGGGAGACCTGATAGACAGCAGGAAGAGGTCTGCCTGAAGACTACCTGGACTTTAACTCTTGCGCCCGGAGATCGAACCACTTCCCCAGCACTTTTGCTGTATAAACGTTGGTGGATAAAGTAGAAGAACAAAACCCGACAAACACATAAACCAGCGAGGAAATGTATGTTGCGGACCGCGTGTGGCTCTTTTAATATCAGAGCCATCTTATAGTTTTCATGGGCCAGAGATGAGACTAGTTTGTAGTTGAAAAAATTAGAGCGAAAAACATGAACACCCCCATATGGTATACACCCAAAAATGTAAAATGAAGAACATCTGTTTTGTTTTTACTGCCAGTATTTTGTATTGTACATGTAAACATTTAAAAATTCTGGGGCCTGTTTCACAAAGGAGTTAAATTATAAACTCTCAAGGTTCATAAACAAAATCAGAAGCCCTGGGTTTCCAGTTTCAGAATGGGAGGTTTGTCAAACCAGAAAGCAGAGTAAGTCAAACCGTTTTGCAGAGAGCTAACACTTTCGGAGTCAGTGTCATGGTTACTTATGCTGTGAACCTAACCTGGTGAGACAGGTTTATTCTCCCAAACTTCGAAGTTTTTGCGGTCCCTCCCTTTGCAAAGGCAGGCGGTATTTTTAAGCCCAACCTTCGTGCCCACATTCCGTCACACAGAGCCGGTCTAAGTGACAAATGGCTTGTCCTTTTTGGAGACCCAATAGGCGAGAAACCATCGGTCTCGTAGAAATTATATTTGCATTGTCACAGAGATTTTGAGACCTGCGACTTCGATGTTTGTCATTCCCCCATGCGTTTTTGTTTTAAGTGTTGCCGTTTTCGTTACGGTCAATCACATATATAAAATGAAAACAACAGTAGGTCTTGCTATGTAGATGTTTCATATATCAAATATATTATACTTCATTTTTAGCTGCTGCCATGTTCTTTTAATTCCTGCATGATTGCATCTACATGAAAATGAAATCGGGACATTGAATTAGATTAATGTAAACAATTACTTTTTGGAAACACAATTTTCTAGCACTGCTTACTTTCTTAATCCCGCATAAACTATACCACTTGATCAATACAAGGGTAGTGTTGCAGTCAGCTATTGTGCTGAATGATGCGATCCGAGAGACAGGGGAGGCGAGAGTGCAGGTGCAGATGGGGAAGTGCGTGGAATATGTGTGTTAGGAGAACGAACACTTAGTTAAATAAAGAGGTGTCATTTAGAATAACTGTTTTGGAAGTCATTCTTAATCCGCTCTGGAAGTTGAGGTTTCCAACGATGAACCCGAAGGAAGAGGAATTCCGCCGGCCCTGAGAAATCTCCCTGCGCTTTGACCATGATCGGAAGAGCGAAAAGGAGAGTCTTCGCGCAGCGAAAGGTTCAGCAGTAGACAAAAGTTCACTTTTACAAACACAATTGCATGTATTAATATTAAACTGACCAACGTTTGCTAGAGAGAAAGTTAACAAAAAGTCCTCCTAAACATTTACCGGCGTTAAGTCATTTCCCCAGATTAGTTCTGTACACTATACAGCATTTCATGCATTACACCAGGAATAACACTTCAAAGGACACACAAATATAGCCATTTTGTATTTCACACCTTGCCTATTTAAAAGTTATTACATTAATATTTTATAACAATGATTTAAATGCAAACTTAGGCATTAACTTGAGCAGCTTATGTTTTCCCACCTTCAACTGTCTCTCTGTTTGCAGATGTAGTGATTATTTAGCACTCTTCTGGAATATGTGCTCATATTCACTTGTAGCTCTGCAGCAGCACGTCAAGTTCAACTGGAGAAAAATACGCAGACCTCTTTTTTCACGGTTGCCATGGTGACTCGTGATATCTGCGCTCCATTGATAATGGCTTCTTATAGACGCGGTGCGCACGCTCACCTCCGAATCAGTCCACTCAGAGTTGATTGATCTAACTCAGATCAGCTTCTCTGAAACAGAAAACTCAGAGTTGTTAATCTCAATTGACCAACTCAGAGTTCCAGTTTAACCTCAGGTTAGTTGAACCTCCTTTTACGTGAAACAGGCCCCTGTTTGGCCAGACTTGAGTTAACGTTGTGTTGTTCTTCGCTGGCGCCAGCGAGCGAGTAACGACGCCACCGTGGTAGCAACTACACCGGGCCAAAGGGCGGAGGTCCCGATGCGCGCAGCTGTGCGGTGCTGCTCGAGGATTCCGGTTCTTCGGCAGAATTCAGCCTGATGGAGAACGACTTGCTTCTGTCTCTGGAGGACTTGGGGTGAGTCGCGGTTTCGTTTCACGTTGAGCGAAACGAGCACTTCCGGTCCGGCTGCATGTAGGCACGCTCAGCAAACGTGACCCCAACTGAACCGCTGGCAGATCTAGTAACCGTTAGCTCCGGACCGGTGTCAGACCGGTTCGGAGTATAACGATGTCAACACAGGCGTGATGGCCGCAGGCAGGAACACGACCAGACCGACGCGCACAGGTCTGGCTCTGTGTGCCGTCCACGGTTTCTGTCCGATCCTTGGTTACAGAAAGGATGACGCAGCGGCAGCAGGGCGTAACAACTGCTGCTGCCAAAAAACAGTGTAAATCATATCAAGGAAAATCAAACATTTTAATGCCAAACACTTTAAAGATCCTCCAATCACTTAATGGTGTTGTTGTTTACAGATGGATGCGGCTCACTGTGATCACTATTTTGTTGCACCACACTAATGTCTGGTTGGGCTGTAGCTAGTGGGAGAGGATGTTGGGAAATCAGCAGAGATTTACAGTCGACCACAACTCAGAGAATTTCTGATGAACAATCCTGCAGCTCTCTGCAGAAACTCACGACTCTGTCGAATTCCCACCTAACTACTGAAAACCTAGATAGTACAGCACTGTGTTGGTACTCTGAGTTTTTTTCGTGGTGTTCAGAAGGCACCATAGTCTTTCTGCTTTATTTGTAAACAGCAGATATGGCGTCATCAATTATAAAGTTAAATATAATTAATAGCTGATTTGCGACAATCATTTAGCAGATCCCTGTCTTCTGAAGATAAACGTTGATATTGTATTTTAAAAGTATATTTTCTTTGCAAAAATTGTTCAAACACAATGCATTTGTGGTCCTGGGTCATCAATCTGATGAGCATCGATGCACTGGTTTTAGAGACTCCTGGGAGAGATTTCAGGGCTGGATTTTAGGTGTAATTTGTTCTGCAAATCACATAGGTAATAAGCAGCACTAGGGAGTTAGGGTGGGAATTCAGATTTAGTATATTAAATGACTCTGGTTTTCAGAATGGGACAATCAGAATGAAAAGGACCAATGGAGCATATGAAAATAGATAAAATATGATAGGAGTGGGCTCTAAAGTAATAATGTTTCTTTATCTAAAAATGTCTTTCAGTTTGTGTTTGATGGCAGAATTCAGATTCTTGTTTTCCTTTACAGAAGAACCTATTTTTTTGTGGAAGTGATGGTAGATAGACCAGTCTGAATTTTGTTTCCTCTACCCTGACCCCTGTCCAGGAAGAGTAGACGTCATTTTTGTCCCCCCTGAAGGACGACTCGTGGGGTTAAATCCCTCATCCCTGTTCTTTGAGTCTCAGGACCATTGGCTGTATAGTAGAACTGGACTAGGCGACTATTCCCAAACAGGAAAGAAGCCCATATAATTTTTTGATGAAGTGGCTCAAGTTATAAACTGACCAATCAAAATTAGTCAGTAAAAGCGTGTGGGACCCGCTCCAGCCGCCTCCAAATGTTCAAAACGTTTAGGTCTCTCCCAAGCCCACTCTCTCAGTAGGAAGGGGTGCTTCGTCCAACAAACCCACTCCTGATTGGCTAGAGTAGTTGCCATAAACATTTGATGCATATTGACTCAGACCAATCTCTGCTTACTGACCTCGTCTGGTTCCAAATGGTCGGCGTCCATATTGTGGATAAAATGGCGACTGAATGAACTTGAGTTGGTTGGAGCTGGAGGTGGGCGGTTTTCTATCACTCAGTCCAGTTCTCCTATACAGTCAATCAGACCTGCAGTCTGCTGGGGAGGGGCCGCGTTCACGAGTGTGGTTCCTGCAGGTACCAGGGTCCACTGCTGGATGAAGGAACCCTGGATAGAGCTGCAGCTGCGAAGACGCTTGAGGATTCACCAGATCTGTGCCTGGATGGGTATGCCGAACTCCGACTTTACTGCAGGTTGGAGGAGAACGTCCACGCCACCAACTGTGAGACGATTGACCTGTGACCAGCCACTTGTCCCTGTTACAGAGCAGATCCACTTCCTGTTGTGTCTGCGGCTCTGCTGTCCTTTGCGCCCGCGGTCCCACTGAGGCAGACAGCTTCCAGCTGGAGATGAGCGGCCTTCTGTCCGAGCTGGCCTGTCCCTACCCCGCCCTCACCGCTGTAGACGTCACGCAGAGGTTCTTCAGCAGGAGCCACTGTCTGCTGTTGCTGAGTACGTTCCAGCACCCCCCCTCTTTCAGGCATTTTCCCTCAAGGGTCCGGTTCTACTGTGGAGCTCCTTAGCCTCATAAAATAAACATGAACTGTAGTTCTGTACGGTTCCCAGCTAGCCCATGCTTCAGGAGCCGATTTTCCTGTGAGTAAGTGCGTTGGCTGAAACAGACCTGAAGCTCACCGTCTGAAGTCCTTCCTTGCGATCCTTCATTTTCACGGTCATGTGGTTCTGGAGCCTAACCCAGTCACTGTAAATTGGCGGGCTGCATACGGCAGAATCAGTCCATCACAAAGATACAACCACACTCCATTCCACACAGCAGACTATTTACAGGCACCAGTCAGCCATCAACCGTACCGGCTGAAAATGAAATGTCAGATCTAAAAGTGTCTTTAGAGAAGAAGGAGAAACGTGAGCATTAAACCCATAAAAAGTACCTTGTAAAATGAAGGTAGAAGAAGTCTGTGGATGCACCATTGAAGCACTGAAACATCAGGTTCCATCCTGTCAGTGAGAATCAACACGTACCAGTTCTGTCATTTTCTTGTTTTCAGGCCGAGTCCCTCCAACTGCAAGTATGCCTCTGTGCTGCAGCTTTCTGGTGTGAGCTGGAGGCCTCAGGATGATCTGGTCAGCAAACCTCAGAGGAAGGCCAGAGGCTGGCAGCCCGTCTTCCAGGAGCGAAGGGGATCTCGCAGTGGCCTGAGCGTATCAAACCTCAGCCAGCATTACCATGTTCCAGTTTTCTGGCGTTGAGAGAAAGTCCAGTCCAGCTGTTGCATGACTTCTGTTCCAGGTGGACTTGATCCAAACACAGCATAGTCCTCAGTCTGGCCTGGAGAGGTGATCCTGCAGGAGAAACCGGACCTGTTTGACAGAAATGTGCTCCCCTGCCTGTCCTCCCGCAGCACCTTGTCCTCCTGCGGCACCTCGTCCTCCCGCTGTACCTTGTCCTCCCGCTGTACCTTGCCTCCCGCTGTACCTTGTCCCTTCTGGCACCTGTCCTCCTGTGGCACGCCAGCCTCCCCGCGGCACCTTGTCCTCCGTGGCACCTTGTCCTCCCGCGGCACCGCGCCTCCCGCAGCACCTTGTCCTCCTTTGCTTGTCCTCCTTTGACACCTTTTCCTCCAGCAGCTGCCGTCCTCCTCACGGCACCTTGTCCTCCTGCTTGATTTTTGTGTGACTATTTGACCATCAGTGACCCATAATGACATCTCGCCGTTCTTCCAGCTGAAGCCCTGAGTGGTGCCGGCCAGTCCCAGCGTGGGGAGCACACTGAAGAGACACGCCAGACCTGTGCACTTGGTAAACAAGGCGACGCCTCAGCGTGGGGGCCGTGCTCCCTCCCCATGTGAACCGGTCTGTGCTCTTTCAGGAAAAGATTGAGGCCATAAACCAGACGCTGGTGACCGAGTACGAGGTGCGGAGGAAGCGGCTGCTGCGACGTCTGGGGCGTGTGATTGCAGTCCTTCGGCTGGTCCGACAAAGCAAAGGTACCGGCCCACACAAAGCCCCCCCCCCAACATGATAGCCCTCACAGGGTCATTGTCTTCAGCTCTGAGCCACAAACACCAAGCAGCTGGGCAGGCGGCCTTAATTGTCATTCACAGACAATGACGTTCTGGTCAGTTCTGTGCGAAGTGGAGGCAGACTATACGAATAGATAACAGAATAAAAAACAATGTTGTAAAGGATAAGAAGGACACATCAAGCTCCACGGCTCCTTGACACGGGCCGACTTGTTTCTGTTCTTTTGTTTTGTCTTCATCAGTATTTGTCAATACAATCCCTATCTAATGAATTCCGGACTACAAGCGCTACTTTTTCCTGCGCTTACAGCCCTGCGGCTTGTTAGTGTACGTGAATTTAATGGATTTAATTAGGCGCCCGTGTCGCCTTTCAGAGCTTGGTGAATGAGCGAATTCTCCATCTCACATCAAACACAAGTCATTTGATATGCAACACTTCTAAGCAGCCAAACAGCATAGGTCGCTGAGTCTTGGGCAGCTCGTGTGGTTCAACAAAAACACGCATGCCCGACGCATCCTGCAGAATCCTTTGGTGCCATTAGACCGCGTGCGGCGTGATCGCGCTACAATGTAATGAAACTCAAGTTAAAAGTATACGTTAAAAGCAGCGGTGAAAAAATCCCCATCCAGTAAATGCGGAAATGCCGGTCAGCTGCGTGGCCGGAAAGAACGGCGCATGCTCAAGTGTATTTACCTCTGAGTCGCCAGACCGGCTGGCTGCATATAAATGTATGGACAACATCAGCGCTATTTTGTAGGTTTCGACTGGAAACAGAAAATCCGTGGCGGAATTTTTGCATTGAAAAGCCACGGCACGGTGAGCTTTTCGGATAGGAAAGGGGAAAAGGAACCGCTTGGCCTTGCGGAGCGCGAGCGTTGTTGTGAAGAAGCTGACGCGCCGTGTTTGAGGCGCGTGTCGCGTGGCGCGTGCTTTTCAGTCACTGATGCTTTATTTTATTTTTTTAACCAGCCCTGTGAGTACCATAATGCGACTAAGCCAGAGGAAACTGTTCAGCTGCCTCCATTTGCTGCTGCTTGCTCATTTCTTAAGCCATTACAGCAGTGTGGCGGCCGATGCGTTGGCCACTTTGGCCCCTGAACTCATGGGAAATGGGGATCGCGGATATAATTCTACTCATCGCCAACTGAGGATGTAATGTTGATTATATGGTTACTGTTAGTAATTTTGTGTATGATGCACCTAGATTGTCAATAAGTAAAAAAAAAAAAAAGCCATAACTGAGAACTTGTGAGACAGAATATGGCTCCATGCTGTTTTCAGCGTGGGTGCACTTGGATGCATGAGATTGAGCTAAGACTGTACCCGCTATGCCGCTGAGTCAGGACGAAGCTTTGTCGAGACAATGGCTAGTATTCTGATGGCTGTATGTACAAAATAAATAAGCACGTGAAAAACAGATGGTGCATTTCCGAAACTCGGGTGTAACTGTAACCCGGAATTCGGTAGTTAGTTTTATGAAATCCTCTTGTGTTGGTTTCATTCCACCTCTCCTGGAGTTCCTAGAGGCAGACCTGTCAGGCGCGGGCCTCCCTTCATGCGTGTTCTATGTTTCCGCGTTTTAGCACGCCGGGGTTCACCCCTGGTCCGTCACTGCAACACATCTGCTCACAGCTGGAAAGTCGTGGTGTGAAATAGAGGGATTTGTTCGCCTCTGGTCTTTTTTCACGGCTCTATTCCAAGATATGAAAGACTTGGTGACATAAAATTCTGGCTGGGAACAACACGTGTTGAATGGCTACGTGTTTTGTACGTAGAACCCAAAGCAGTTTTAAAAATCTTGCTTCACTACATGTGAGCATTGAGAATTTGGAGGCTGAAACACGCTGACAAATGTATGTTTATGGACTTTTGCCCGGGAGTGGCTTGAATGCGAGTTGCCGATGCTGGTGTGAACGTAGCTTGATAGTCAAGCATTTGCTGGTAGGCTTTCTGAACCTAAAGGGGAGAGCACTCCTGCAGGCTGTCTGTGGTGTCTGCAGGTGCGGGCGGAGAAGCTGGGGCAGGTCTTGCCCAGCCGGCTGCGTGAGTGCTGCCGTCCAGGCCTGTCTCCGTTGCTCAAATCTTTGCAGCTGCGGCGGGATTTCTCCAAGATCCTGAGCGAGCAGTGGGAAGATCGGAGAAAACGGCCTTATGCGATCCAACGAAAATTAGGGTGATCTCCTCCTGTAGCCCGGGAGAGGTCAAGCAACTCTAGAGCTCCCACCTAAATGTTTATTCTCTCAGCTGGATGCCCAGCATCTTCTGGAGTCTTGACATCTGTCTGTCTTTCATCTCACCTCCTCCCAGGTTCTGATGGGGCGAGTGCCAGACAGGGGCAGACCCTGTGAGTTGAGCCTCCGCCCCAGAGATGCCTCCTGGCGGCATTGGATGCACACCCCAGGGGCGGAGGACACTATGGGAGTGGGCACGGGAGGCAGCAGAGGGGCTGTGAGCAGGAGGGCCATGTGAGACCAGGGTTGCGGGAGGAGGAGGGAGGGGAGGTGCAGGGCAGCTGGGGGGAGGGAAGTGGAGAAGGGCGGGTATCATGATGGGGAAGAGGAAGCTACGAACTGGAGAAGGGGTGGACCAGGGGCCTTCCAGGATCCTGGTTACCACGGAAGAGGAGGCAGTTACCATGACAACTATCCCCAGGATGGAAGCTGGCATCAGGAACGTGGTCGGGGCTGTGGAGGTGAGGGCGTGGAAGAGAGGGAGGCAGAGAGAGGCCAAAGTAGTGGTTGGGGCAAGGAGGCTCTGGTTTCAGTCAAGGAGGTCAATTTGAACAGTTTTTTCAGCATGGGGGGCAACAGTTTAACCAGGCCGGTTTCAATCAGGGCAGACACTACAACAGCTGAGGGGGACAAAGAGCCCCCATCCTCTCACCTTGACTGATGACACTGTGAAGGATAGGTGAAGGGGGTGGGGGTGGGGGGCCTGCTAAAGCACCTCCTTCTGGGAGGGTTCTTGTTCATTGTTGGACCTGAAAGCAGGATCGGTTCTGAGAGTGACCTCTGCACCCCCACAAAGTTCAAGGTCTTCGCTTTTTGTTTGGGTTGGGGGGGGGCTGCTGTTTGCTCTCCTCAGATGAGTCTGGATTATTTTCTGTTGAAGATGGAAGCGCCTGGGAGTGTGGTGCGGGGGGGGGGGGGTCGCACGGACAAGCAAACAATTAAAAAAGTGTTGCTGTCTGAGTGGAGTCTGATTTCCTTTACTTGAATCAATAAACCCTTTGGGCAAGACACTTCACTTCACCTCATCCTCCAGTGTGAATGTGTGAGTGTGAATGTGCATGAATGTCCCGGTGATGGGGGGGGCTGTAGGCGTGAAGTGGCAGCCATGCCTCTGTCAGTCTGCCCCAGGGCAGCTGTGGTACATCAGTAGCTGCCATCACCAAGTATGAATGAATAATGGAAACCACAGATAAATCGACTCCATTATTATTTTTTAGCTGGTTGGAGTCCCAGCTGGGTTCTTTCTTGGCGAAGTTTGCATGTTCTCGTTCATGAGTGGGTTCTCTCCTGGCACTCTGGCTTCCTCCCACAGTCCAGAAACATGCTGCACAGGTTGATTGGTGACGCTAAAATGTCCCTAGGTGTGATTGTGTGGTCCTAAAATAAACTGGCGACCTGTTCAGAGTGTATGTACCCCTCTCATCCAGCTGGGATAGGCTCCATCAACCCTGTGACCCCAAAGGTGGTTCAGTGAGCTCAGATGGAGGGAAATCATAAAAATGTGTAAGGGTGTGTCACAGGCAGGGTTCTGTCCTTTTTGGCCACTCCATCCTTCACTCCCATTTCCATGGTGACGATGCAGCGCTTCCTTTCTTCCACCTGCAAACAAGACAGGTCCTCTTCATTTTTGAAGAAACTGCTACAGTCAGTTACTCTGAGTGAGTATGAAATCTCTGAGCTCTTTAAGGATGGACCAAATAAAAGTCTCTGAATTGGTGTAAGAAAAGAGAACTGTAAAGAAAAAAGGAGCACAGAGCATCACGCCATCATTCATGTTGTGTTCTGAAATACTGTAACATGCTGGTTTCACGCTAAAATCATCCTAGGAAGTTCTGGATCTGACTTTAAAACCCCTTCCTGTGTTGGTTGTTTTATTTGCTCATCCTACTGAAACACTAAGGTTGTGTCTCAATTCCTTCACTACTCTAGTTTTTAGCAGTTAGGATGGGAATCCGGACAAAGGTTAGGTTTTGTTTAAAATTTTGATTTTCTTAAAAAACAGAAACATTTTAAATTGTGAATTCTTTTTTCCAGTGTTCTTCTGTTTATTAATTTGCATTCTAAGATGAGTCCGTCCTGAGCCGAGGACAGTCGTTCAACACAAAATGAGGGCTTTTACTTTGAAAGCGTCACTTGAAGAAGCATTGGAGCAAGTGCAGAGTTTTAGGTATCTGGGAGTTATTTTTGATACAAAATTGTAATGGAGAGAGAATATTGATAGTATATTAGGGAGATGTAAGAAAGTCATAAATATAATGAGATGCTTGAAAGGCACTGGGTGGGGAGCTAGTAACAAATATATGTTACAATGATCAGGTCAGTCACAGACTATGGAATTATTGTTTACAGTTCAGTTCAAAACGCTTTTACATCAGGTAGAGGTAATTCAAAATCAGGCATTGAGAATATGTACTGGGGCTTTGAGGTCAAGTCCTGCTGTGTCATTACAAGTTGAAATGGGGGATCAGGGTTAAACAACTGCTGCTTAATGTTTGGGTGAACATACAGGGTAGAGCAGATGAAGAGCACATGGTTAGGAGAGCTACTGCTCCCTGTTGGGAAAGTGGTAGTGGGACAAGCAAAAAGGTTGCTTGGAAATGAGCTAGATTAGCGAGAGAAGCAAAGATTCATGGTAAAACCCTAAAGATGTTTTTTCCAACCAAGTGGATTTGTATCTCCACTAGAAGATGGAGGGTAGCAAAGGGAAGGGAAACTGGGATGAAATAACAGAGGACAGGTGAGACGCGGTCCATGCTTCATTTATTCCCATTTATACAGATGGATCTAAAGACCCAGAAACGAAGAGGACTGGTTTCTCTTTCTGTATCCCTATTGGGGAAATATGTCGGAATCAATACGTCAAAGGATCTTTCAGTTTTTGCAGTTGAAATGTTGGCATTATCATTTCCTCTACACTGGTTAGAACAGAATAGAATTGGAGATGGTACAATATGTTCAGATATGTTCAGACTCATTATCTGCAATGAAATCTTTTTCTTCTGATAGCAGGTCAGATCTAATATATGAAATTTATGAGAGTTTGTTCAGGTTGGAAAAATTGAAGATAAGCATCAGAGTTATGTGGGTACAGCACATGGGGGAGGGGGGTGAAATGGCTGATTTTCTGGAAAAACGGGCGTTGAAACGGGGTATAACGATGGGAAGTCTTTGAGGGAGAACGGAAATTAGGGCGATTATTAGGAGGCGTATTATGGAAGAATGGTGGAAACAATGGGAAAGGTTGACATCTATTCAGTATTCAAGACAAAGTAGGGAAGGATATGAATATCTGAGGAAACACCAGAGATCAGGGCATAATATCACGGTTGAGGATGAGACACACTGCTCTAAATAATACATTACATTTGATAGGGAAACATCCAACTGGTTTGTGTGATTGCAGGGAAGGGGAGGAATCAGTGGAGCACTTTTATCAATGGGGAAGAAAGAAGACAGCTGGAGAATAGAGTACAGCTGATAGAGCGTAAACGGCTGAGTTTGAAGAAGCTTTTGGGAGGGGGGGGGGGCATTTAAATGGTGCAATTATAGGTTTTTTGAGCGAACCAGGTTATTGAGGAGATTTGTTTATTTTATTTTTTCTTTTTTAAATTCCGACCCATACTCCAATACAGTAGGTGGCGGTAATGCTCCTTGTCGCTGGTGCCTCCCGCCATTTACACGACAAGAACAGAAGAAGAACGAAAGCGTCACCTGGATCTGCAGCAGAGTGTTTCCGGGTTGAGCTGATTATTGTTCCTTGTTCGGAAGTGCAGCTCGGGGAATCTCGATTCTAGGGGGTAATTCGGCCGATTCTGTGAGGAAGCCGCTCATGTTCCGCGCGGACCCGCGAGCGCGCGGTCCGCCGCCGTTCGGGCACCCGCCGCCCCCCGCCCCTCCCTTCAGGCCGGCGGGACCCGGAGCCCCGTTCACCAACAGCCCGTTCTGCCACAGCAGGCCGCCGGGAGCCCACTGCATCAGCGTACGTAACGTTCATATTGAGCTCCATACGCGTGTCCTGCTCGCGCGTGCCCGGACGTCCTGTCCCCGGGGTTAAACGTGAATCGGGGGCGGTTCTGGTCCAGACCTGCTCTTCATGGTCCTCTTGGTTGGGTGGGTGTGAACGCTCACCTGAACTGTGGTGCGGTTCACTTTAGGACTGTCCCAGAAAGGAAAAGGTCTCAGCAACCCGGTTACCAGAGAAACCAGCCCACAGGTTTACCTGCGCAGGTGGGACCCTCCCACGAGAGTTTGGCTCTTCTGTGTAAAGCCCCGTTCTTCGAACACGGCTGATGTTCTGGTCTGGCAGTTGGCATGCGCACAAACCCCAGAGAAGCTGTAGCGTCTTTGTGGATCTGGTTCCTAACCCAGAACATTTCAGTGCGTCCACCTAAACTCCAGCTAGAAGACAGGACTCCACCCGGAAAGGTGGAGAATGCTGAGGAACTTCTGCCTTCACACGTGGGCACACGTTATGCAGTTAGAAACACTGCCTACTAGGGGGCGCTGTTGTCTTCATGAGCATGAAGAACAGCATAGTCCTGCTGAAACTCATAGTAGTAGTGGGCCTAGCTCCTCATGTTAGCTCTGGAAGATGGTTTCCAACCGTCTCATGAGTCCAGCTTCCTCCTGTGGGACGGGTTCTGTGGGTCCGCTGAGCTCCTTGGTTTCCTCTCAGGTGAGCCGGGACCTTCTCGCTCACGCTCGGTTCTCTGGGAAGCACCTGGATCGTCCGCTCCAGAGTTCAGGTCACGCTCGCTAAATGAAGCCGACTGAGGAACTGAACCCTCCAGTGAGCTGGTGGGGGTCCACCCTCAGGTTCTCATGCTGACCCGAATGTCTGATGTTTTATGTCTCACAAACACATGTTTACATCATAGTTGGCATAAATGGGCGGAGTCTATTCCAGATGTCTGGATTCACAGATTTTGTCTGAATTCCTTCACTACTCTATATAGTGCGTTGACCATTTTGCATTGCTGTTGGAATCTACAATTCCAAGATTCAGAGTCCTAGAAAAAACCCCAGTGTGCATCGATACTCGGGCAAATATATACCACAATGCATTGCGTCGGAACAATTTTTGCCCCCAAAACAAGTATTTAAATATCAACGTTTTTATCTTCAGAACTCGTGGATTCATGAATGATCGCTGCAAAGCGCTCGTATAAATTACATTGTAACTCTGTGAAATCAATGACACCATTTAAGAAAAAAACAAAAAGTAGTGAGCATAGTGTCTGGATTGCTTTTAAAGTCCACTAAATAGTCCTGCACTATATTGGTTTTTAGCAGTTAGGGACTAGAGTGTAAATTCGGACACAGCCAGTGACAGTAAACCGGTGAATGTTTGGAGGGAGGAACACTTGTGATGTGTGGTATTAGTGATCAATGTTGCGATGATGATATGACTTATGTTACATGAATAAATAGCAAAACAACCAAAAACAGAATTTCCCTTTTACTGGAACGCTTTAATTTAAATAAGAGTCAAAATAACGTAGATTATGCTGTAAATGACCCCTGTCTACATAGGTGGGGAACAGCTAACTTAAAAGGGCTCCTTCTGATTGGTCAAAAACATAAATGGATTTATTTGACGCGTTAAATACTTCAAGCTGCCATAAGATCGTTTCAGCACATTTAAGGTAACCATTTCATTTTCGCCGTCTTTGCGATGTGCGTATAAAACGATAAATTTGCGATTTCTTGTTCAGGCCTAGTTGCAGGCTTGGTTCCAACTCGTCCGCCTATATGTCAAAGTGTCCTTGAGCAAGACACCGGCCCCCCCATTGCCTCTGGTGGTTATAGGTTGTCCGCCCAAGAGGAGCCATAAGCATACCGTTTACCATTTTATACCACGACCCGTGAGCAACGTTCAAGACGTCAGTGTTTGGGTGAGTGAGATGTTTTCTACAGCCGTTTGGTGGGATGTTTTAACTAAAACTTGGATAGCGTCAACTGTGCTGCTCCCAGTTTTTAAAAAAATCACTTAAAACTCATCTTTTTAAAATAGCTTTTAATCTTTAAATCTGTCTTCTATGTTTTTATTAATTATTTTTTATTATATTAGCTGTGTTCTTATTAACTGTTTTTGCTCATGTGTTGTAAAGCTTCTTTGTGTGCCATTTAAAGCGCTATACAAATAAAATTTATTATTATTATTATTATTATTATTAAATGCTAACAGCTATGCTTGCTGCTATGCTAGCTGAACGTCATAGAGATTCCCATGAGTCTGTCATCAGCTGATTCCCATGCTAATGTTGTTGAATCCAGGCTCTTTCCTGTATATTTGTGCACATTCGTTCCATTTAAATGCGTCTAAAACATGGAAATGAGTGGGAAAATAGCTTTAGCACAGAGGTGAATAGAATGTGTTTTGTCTTTGTAGTTGCTGGCAGCAGCGTCCATGGATGACGCTCATCAGTTTGTGGACCAGAACTCCTCTGGAAGAGACGAGGGAAGTCCGGTAAACATGATGGACGACTGTAGGTTTGATCAGACTGTTGCAGAATCTACTGTCTGCAACCATTCCATAGTTGAAAATGACATTTTGAGGGTAAAATCCCTGAACTTAGAAAATGGATTTAACTGACTTCAAATTCACCTTTTAATGATTGATCTTTTATTTTTGGTTTGTAAATCAGTTGTATTTCCTTTTTGTCTGAGCTTAAGAAATTGTTTTCCCTCTGATTTACTGGTCGACATTTTCAACGAGTTCTCTGCAGGACTCAAGAATAAAACTTCAAACCGACAAACCTCAGTCCCTTTCTTCTTTGGAAGGCATCTCCTCTGTGATGAACTTCTGGTGCTTTCTGCCACGTTTAAGACCAAGTCCTGCCTCCATGTCTGAGCAGCACCACACATCCTAAATCTGAAGCATACCAATTCATTCTTTCTAGCAGTTTACTCACTGAAATGATACCGTTGGACATGTTGCGGTTTTTCAAACAGATTTCAGTCTTGTGATGTGGGCCCTTGCAGGAGGGTGACAGTGGTTCATGATGCTGACTCTTGTTAGACCAGATGTTTTTGTAATGGTTTCATTTTACAAGTATTTCCAACACCACTTAAAAATGATGAAACAAAGACGAGAAAACAGCTTTAGTGTAATGTGATCCATTTCCAGCTCTGGCAGAACTGTTCCAGTCTCCTCAAACAGAGCTGGACTTATTCATGTTGACGTTTAGCGGCTAGAGAAGCTCTCACTTTACATCACGCAGACCGTGAAAGTTCTGAACAGCAAGGACTAATGTTAATTGTGATTGATGACACTAATGTTAGTTATCAGTCAGCTTGTATTTTAAGCGGGAGAGGAAGAAGTTGACTGTTCTAGTGACAAACCTCGTT
Organism: Oryzias sinensis; assembly: GCA_037389245.1. Lineage (NCBI taxonomy): Eukaryota > Metazoa > Chordata > Actinopteri > Beloniformes > Adrianichthyidae > Oryzias > Oryzias sinensis. The sequence continues at coordinate 27,804,709 of CM074500.1, forward strand.
AACAGTTTAGAGGTCCCACTGACGGCTCAGACTTAAGGCGCTGACACTGGCGTGGGCGGGCTAAAGTCTCACTTTTCCTGCTCCAAAACCCTCCACTGGCAGAAAAATAGATCCATGAAGGTTTTATTTCCTCATCGGAGCTGACATCTGGCTCTACACTGTGCAGCTGAATACCGTTGATAGTTCTCCGGGTTTTTGGACGAGACGCTAACTTTAGCTTAGACTTGTCGTTAGCGGGAGAGTGTGTAAACAAAGGCATTCTGGGAAGTTAGCTAGACTAACTTCTGCGCCAACAGTCCGGCCCACAACCTAAAAGCAAATTTCTAATGTTTTCCCGTAGCTCTGCAGAAAATATTTCTTAAAAATGACAGACTTTTTGATTTAAGCTAAAAGCGACATGATCATAAATAAAAGACCACAGGGAAAAGATTTACTGTAAAAAGATTTAGTTGGTTTGGGACTTTACACTTTTCATCAATTAGAGGTTGTTTGAAATGTAACTGCTTAAACAAAGTACATCAGTATGAACAGAAATGCTGAATCAACATGGGTGATGCACTTTCCTGTAGGCCAGTGCCCCTCAAATAGTCTTTATTTTCCATCCAGCCTGTGGTTTAGTTGGTGTCAGTATTTGACAGCAGGTAATGCAGGAAAACAGCTGCACAGATCATAAATTATCCATCATTTAGAAAAAAATCAGCTTAATGTTTTTATCAATTTTTCTGACTAAAAACATTAAATATATTAATATTGGTGCTGCTGTGTTCATGTTTCAGATCAATTTACATTTAATTTTATTTATTGATTGAATTATTTTTCTCAGCATCAAATGGTTCAGTTGGTCAAAATGTTTCTAGTTTAAATAATGATTGACAGATGTTTTATTTATTTATTTCAGGCTCTTTAAGCTTCTTTTCTGTTTTAGACTAGAACAGAGTTTCTGTGGATAAATAAAGTTAATATTTGTTGAACGTGGATCTATATTGATGTTTTCTTTTGTTACTGTTAAAAGACATGATTTTAGGTATGCTTACACAATTTTTATAGATACTGATCTTATTTATCGTCACTGTTGCGAGTGTGTGTTGGGAGTTGCGAATGTGTCTTTTTCCTGGGGGGGGGGGGTGCTTGCAAAAATCTATTGAGAAGCACTGCTATAGGCTAAGTAATGGTGAAGGGAAGTGAATGTTTTATTTTAGTCTCTGTGTTTTACAATCTGTGAAGGAGGGTCTAAGGACAGGGATGCCAGTTTAGTTTAGTCAGTCTAGTTAAAGTTTAGTATTATCCTATTGAATTCTATGCATTTATGATCCTTTTTGATTGTATGTTTACCTGACAATAACCGGCACGAAGCCCACTGAGATGACTGTTGTGAATGTGGGCTATAAAAATAAAATGGAATTGAATTGAATTTTAACTGTATGCCCTTTAGAGAACAACACATTAGATCCCAGAAAACCACCAGGACCACATTTGATTGTGACATGTTTTTAAAGTTGGCTGTAGATTATGTTACACAACCACTTTCAATTCTTTTTACCTTTCCAAAGAAATCCCAACGGATATGTCACCCTTGATAAAGGGAAGAGATCCAACAATTTTGACAAATTACAAACCAATATCAAATCTGTGTTTTATCTAAATTCTTAAATCTCTTCTGTTTTGAATTTCGGTCAGATTTAAGAAAACAGCAGAGTGCAACCACAGTTACCATGATGGTATTACTGTATTTTCACGACCATAGGGCGCACTGGGTTTTAGGGCGCGGTCTCAGTTACGGGTGATTTTTCAGTATTTGAGACATACAAAATGCGCACCGGGTGTTAAGGCGTGGGTACGTTAACACATACCGGTAAAACATGCATGTTAGTGTGTTTAAAAGGGCAGCAGGAGTTAAACTGAGTTGGTTGTGATTTATTTTATATTTTTTCAAAAATATATCATCAATCAGCATCCAAAAATCCATCAAAGTCCTCATCTTCTGTACCTGAAATGAACAGCTGGGCTACATTTCTATCAAACACGCCAGGTTCCCTTTCATCATCGTCGGAGTCCGTCTCGTCGCTGTGCAGCTCCTCATGAATGATGCCGGCTTCTGCAAAAGCTCGAAGAAAAGTTCAAGCAGACACGTTAGCCCAAGCATCTTCAATCCATTCACAAACTGTGGCGTAAGTCGCTTCGCGCTGCCTCCCACAACAATTAAAGCCGTGCCCTGTTGTGAGTATCCTACCGTGCTGCTCCTGTTCTTCTCGACCCAGTGACTCACCGGGATGTTGAAAGTCATCCAGCCCATGGTGATGTGGCTGGATGTGTTTGTCTGTGATCTTTTTACTGCAGTATTAGCGGAAGATGGACAGTTTTTCTTTGTAATCTGCTGGAAGTCGCTGCGGCACGGTATTCCTCGCCTGGATGGAACGATAATGGGGTTTCATAAAACGAAAGCAAAGCTTCCTCTGTAAGTGTTACTGCCCTCAGTGGAATGGTGACTGCTGAGAAGCTTCTCTAAGTTGGTCGTTAATCCATCACTCCAATCGCCTTTTTTCCATGAAAATTCAGCTGCGTCTTCTTGACTGTCGGAGTTTGTTTTCCAGCTTCCTCCACTTGTGAACCATGTTTAAACTGCTTCAGCCATGTTGTAAACAATGTTGTTCACGCCCACATTTCCCTCCCCCGCTCTCATGCCGCCTTCTTCTACGTCCCACAACACATTAGGCGCACCGCCTCATAGGGCGCCCCCTACAGTTTGGATAAAAATGTGGACTTTTAAGTTTGCATTATGGTCGTGAAAATACGGTAAATATATTAGTGACACTTGATAAGAAACATCTCTGTGTTTCACTTCTTAGTGACTTGTCTAAAGCTTTGGACACAGTTGGTCATGCTTTCTTGAAAGACAGATAAGCCTTGGACTTCCCGAACATGCGGTTGCTCAAACTACATAACAGAATTCAGTGCATTTGAAAATAACTAATGTATTTGTCTGATAAAATATCCCTCCTAATATCGTAGTAGTCACTACACTTGAATGGGATGTTTCAGAAGTACAAGTACCTTGGTGTATTAATTGATAATTGATCATTTTAAATTTCTCAATGAAATTTTTTAAAGCTAAAACTCATGATGGGTTTCTTTAAATGGCATATATCATGCTTGTCTTAAGCCTTTCAGAGTCAGCGTTCTAAATAGGCGGTTGTCCGAGACAATCAGATTTCAAGGACTGACATGAGCTGAAAAAAACATTTTTCCATGGGATTGATATGATATTCTAAATTTTTGCAACAGTCTCTGTATTTTATATTTTTAAGCAACAATTATCAAAACCAAAGAAAAAAAAGAACCAATATATTTAAATCTGTGTAAAGATACTAGTTATAAATAAATTAGTTTCAAGTTTTTGGCAATATTTTGTGTAACCAGATGCTTCAATATATAGTAAAATGTTTGTTTTTAATATTTAAAGAGTTTTTTAAATGTCCATCATAAGAGGCAGTTGATATTAGATGTATAGAAGAAAAAAAGATGTAAGTACTGACATCTGAGTAAGTTTTGTTGCTGTTGAATATTGATATAGAAGGACAACCAAAAATTAGGGAGGACAACCAAGTTTACTTGGCAGGTTGTCCAGAGGACAACCAATTTTTTTCCTTATTTCTAACGCTGAGAGTAAAGTATAGGCATCCAGACTGTTTTCACAAACATTTGTGAAAGAATGTTCCGCTCTCAGGAGTTCAGTGAATTCCAGCGTGGAACTGTCATTGGACGCCACCAGAACCACAAATCCAGAGGTGAAGTGTCCTCTCCTAAATCTTCCACAGTCAACTGTCAGCTCTATCAGAACAAAATGGAAGAGTTTGGGAACAACAGCAACTCAGCCACCAAGTGGTAGACCACATAAACTGAAGGAGAGGGGTCAGACGATGCTGAAACACAAAGGTCACCAACTTTCTGCACAGTCAATTGCTACAGAACACACAGGGAACTTCATGGAATGGGTTTCCATGGCCGAGCAGCTGGTAAATGGTAAATGGCGTACACCTGTAAAGTGGTTTTCTACCTTTCCCAAAGGCCCAAAGTGCTTTAAAGTCAAACCCATTCCCCCTTTAACACACACATTCACACACTGGTGGCGGCTCCAAACATGACTGGTCTCCACAGAGTCCTGACCTGAACCCCATAGAACCCCTTTGGAATGAATTAGAATCCACCAACATCAGTGTGTGATCTCACCACTTTTGGAAGAATGGTCAACAATTCCCATAAAAACACTCCTCAACCTTGTGGACAGCCTTCTCAGAAGAGTTAAAGCTCTAATAGCTGCAAAAAGTGGATCCACATCATACTGAACTCTATGGGTTAGGATTTTGACAACACTTCAGTTTATATATATGCGAGTCATATGAACTCAAGTACTGTCCCATTCCCAACTGAGCCAATACTTTTAGTTATATAGTGTACATGGTCATATATTACCTTTGGCACAGTAAACAGCGATTTAAAAAAAATGCAAAGTTGGTTAATTTTGCTGTTCATTTTCCTACCTGGAAGTAAGACGACTCTGTCTCAGAGGCTCCGCCTTTCCCTCCTTGTGGGGGTCGCCCATTTCATGACATCAACCTGAGCCGGCCTTGCTCTTGAGTCATTTGGCTCACAAAAACAAACATCTGAACTTTTGTAAAGATGGATGTGCATATTGTGTATATAAAAGGAAAGCGTTTAGCAGATCATAGCTAGCTCCACGGAAAAGGTTGGTGTGTCTGTTAGCATGGGGGCGGTGCTGACAGCACAAACTCTTCCTGGAAGGGGCGGTTCCTTACTTTGTGATGTCACAATGTGAGAATCCACTCGTTTTAATGGATTGAGAGGGCTGGTGCCCAGAGAGCTGGTTTTAGAGGAATACTCAGAAATGCGTTAATGGATCAAAGATATCACTGTTTTTTTTCTTTCTTTTATACTTAAAAGCTCAAAACATTTGATTTTGCGTGATATATGACCTTTAATCAGACTAAGTTGTTTTTTTAAGCAAAATAGCATCTTGTCCATTCAACTTTGTTGTGCTAGATTATGTTCATCTTCATGATCAGAACGCCTCTTCCTCAGGCCTTCAAATGCTGGCCAGTGTTTACCATTCCTCTTCATGGTTCATAACCAACTGCAAAGCACTGACACATCATTGTGAACTACACAAACGAGTGAGATGGCCTTCTCTCTCCACTAGGAGGCAGAACCATTTTCATTTATCAGTCTTCAGCTTGATCACTGCCTCCCTATATCCACACATTAATGAAACAGAGAAGCCTTCACAGCCAGTCCTTAGGATCAAACCATCAGTTGTTGCTTCCTGCCTCATTAGCTCACTCAGAACTTGGGACTCTTGTGTACATGCAGCTCCCATGGCCTGGAAAAGCTTAGAGGAAGGTTGGAGACTAACTGAACAACCATGATCAAATGTTTTCAAGGCAAAGCTCAAAGAAGCAGAGAATCCCACTACAAACTGTGATCACTAAAAGCATTAATATTTATGATTCACTGTTTGATTTTTAGAATTTAAATTTCTTACAAACATTTTGATTTATTGCTTTATGGTTTTAATGTTTTAATGGGTCTGTGAGTCATAACCTGACTCTGGCTGCATCTTGGCCAGAATTCTCCTGCAAAAGAGGATTTTAATTTTAATGGGAGTCTGCTGGTTAATACATGTTAATAATAATAATAATAAAGTGTGCTGCTAGAAAATAGTAAACTCTCTCATATTAATTAGCAAACTGCTAATCATTTTTAGTATGAAAGCTAAGCAACTTCTTAAATGAAGTAGTAAGAAGTCAGATGTGCTACAGATGTGTTGGTTAAAGTCACAGGTTTGACAAAGGTGATACAGAGATGTGTTACTAAAACAATACAAAAAGTACAGTGGGGTTGCAGGGGTGTTACCTAAATCAAATTATACTGAATGGAACATTAGGAATATAAATTAATTAATCAATTTAGCTGATTAAACATGACACCCCTACTCTTCGTGTATAAACTAATATTTGATAGAATTATAAGCTAATGAAGGTTTTTATCTTTTAACTTAAACCTGACGGGGAACCAGGGAATCTTGTTTCTCCACTGTTGTTTTGAGAATGTTTACTTACACACCTTTCTTAATCTTTTATTAAAACAGGAGTGTCCATACACATGGTTTTTCATATTTAAACATTGTTGGGATTCACAGACGGCAGCATAAGCTTCTCTATTTTGATTCAGTAAAACGAACAATGCTTTGAACTTTCAGTACACTCTGCTGGACTTACATTTACTTTGGACGTTATCCTGTGTATCGTTGATGATTGCTGAGTTTTGTTTAGTGCTGTAACAGAAACTCTGAAAACTTTCAGCCCCACTGTAGCAACTTCTCCATAGACTGTAGTACAGTCATTGCTGTGGGTGGCAGCCAGCAGATTGCACCCCCTGCAGAAAGGCTGCATCCTCCGGTACCTCAGTGGAATCCCAATCCTTTGGAGAAAAATTGCCCAGACAGCAGGTTTGTTAGTATTTCAGACATCAGTCAGAAGTTAAACAGTCTTTAAAGTCTTTTGCTTTTGCTACTGTTTTGAAATGTCTATTCATTTCTAGTGACCAAGCTGGGGAGGAATTCCTGCGATGCATCGCCGCCAACAAGCCCCTACCAGACTACTTGAAAGGGAACATGGCTTACAATCTGGCAGAAGCATTTAAATCTGCCAATGTCCTTAAAGAAGCCGTTAGATCAGACCCACAGTTCCAGAAGCATGTGTCAAGGAGCAAAAGCCGGAGCAGAAGTAAGGCCAGATCTAGAGCTAAAAGCTGTGGGCGCAACCAAAACCGGAGGCGCAGCCATAGCCGGGGACGCAGCCGAAGCCGGAGGCGCAGCCGAAGCCGGGGAAGAAGTAAAAGTCGAGTACGCAGCAAGAATTGTGCTAGAAGCAAAAGTAGAGGTAGCAGTTGGAGTCGAACCAGGAGTCGAAGCAAAAGCCGAAGCAGAAAGAAGCACCTGAGAAGCAAGAGCCAGGTTGGCAGGTCAAGGTCAAGAAGTAGTGAAGTGAACCGTGGCAAATACCAGAGGAGGAGCAGCCCGACCTGCACCGCAGACGGCTTGTCAAGGACCAGCCTGTTGGAAGAGCTGAAGCTCGCCATGAGCAGCAACCAGCTGGTGGACTGTTTGCCCTCTCTCAAAGCAGCCCTTCTCAGTATCCAGGTAAGCCTTCAGTCTTTGAGTCTGAAGAACTTTTTACATTTGAAAGGTAACTGATGGCTGCATGTTCTTCTGCTCAGAGCCCACCTGAAGATAAACCTGCAGAGAGTTTGTCTGGGCCCACCCAGATTCAGCAAAGGGAAAGTTGTCGGGAAGACTCAACGTCTCCTGAAAACGAGAGCATGCTGCTTCCCCACGAAAGAGTTGGGGGCAATTTCTCCTGGCTCCAAGAGAAGAGCCAGGAGGACATTTCAGTGCAAAGAGCCAACGAGCTTGAGGAAGAGGAGTCCTTCTTGTATGGGATGGAAGTTTCTCCTCCGAAGCTAAGCAAACCACACAGTTCTGCTGTCCGTCAGTCCCCGCTCGGCAGCTGTCAGAGTCCTCTCCAGTCCAAACCATCCCTTCAGACTCTTTCTTCCTTCTCTTGTCTGGATAGCGAGCAGTGTGAGAAGATCAAGAGCATCCTCAGCAGCCTGGGCGTTTCCTCACACTCAGAAAACGTCCCAGTGAAGACGAAGAGGGGCAGTCAGCCCCCCGTGGTCGCTGTCAGCTCGGACACGGCTATGGCAACGCTAAACAACCCAAATGTTTGTAAAGCTCTGGAGTCTCTGCAGTCTCTGATCCAAGGTGAGTCCTGACGGGAGCAGATTGTCCTTCTCATCGATGGGAGCTGAGGGTTCAGCTGAAGACGGTTTCTCCTGGTGTCCGTCTGCTGGTGGTCATCTGTGTGCGCTAGCTCATGCTAGATGTGCCAATGCTCTGCAGCTTGGACCTCAACCGTCTAGCGTTCAATGAAGAGTGATGAGGAACAAAACAACTGCAGCTTTCATTCCATTCCAGAATAAACTCCTACTGGTTCTATAGCCCCACCCATTAGCCCCGCCTATTTCTGGGTAAGGGGAGGGGCTAAGGGCCCCTTTAGATCCTCCAGAACCAGAGAACATCCTTACTATTCAATAGAGGAATATGAATCCCAATTCCCTACCCCTCCAGCTTCTACCTACCCCTACATTTATCCCTCAAAGGGGAGAGTTCTGGATAAATAGTCTTCAGACCCAGATGTTAATTCCGTGATGATGTCATCAATCGTCACGTCCTCTATGTGAGCGTGTAGCTGTTAGCGCTTGGAAAATACACAACCTAGGTTTTATACCTTTAAAAGTCATGCATGCGCTTCAGAGGGCACCCACGTGAAGAACTGCACTCCTCTTCTGCGCCACAAGCACAACGTGGAATACTGTCCTGGCGGATGGATACCCAGCCCCAAGTTGCTGTGGCTCCCCCCCTAAAAAAGCAAGTTCAGACACCCCTACAGCTTAAATGCCCCTTTAACTACAGCAAGGGAGGAGCCAGAAGGGTAGGGAAGGAAGTGGGATGAGCTTTCTTCAGCCCTGAAACAAATGAGAAATGGCAGATGAAGATGGTCCAGTTCAGTCCAGCTCCTTCAGTAAGGCCACATCCTCTCAGCCATGTTTTCCTTCTGAGCAGCAGACGGAGGGACCTGAGCCAATGAAGGGTTCCCTCAGTGAGATCAGACTCCAGAGCAGTAATCTGTGTGAGTCGATCAGACTCTAGTAGTTTACAGGCGACAATGAAAGCTTCACCAAATGAACATTTTATGAAGCTACTATAGTCCTCGTCAATGAAGGAAAGTGGTTTTTTCATCTGCAGAGATCCCAGTTCATCATTTTTATCTTTTATCTTCTTTTCTGAGTCATCTCTACACTTTTTTCTTCCTTCAAATTGAGAAATTAACCTGTTTTTCAGCCACAAAGGACAAACAGACCAGAGGAGGATCCTCACAGACAGCTGATCGACAGCAGGTACGACTTAAAATAAAATAAAACGTGAACTTTAATCCTAACTGACAGACTTTTGACCTGACTAACTTAACTGTTTCCCAGAAAAGTGACAGCGAAGAAAGAAGGAAGGAAAAACTAGCAAAGATTATCCAGATTGAGACTTTTGCAGCTGAGTTGGAGGAATTATTAATACAAGATGGTAATATTTAGAGTTCTTTTTAACCTTTTTAAACCTGTAGTTGTTGTAACAGGCTTCAAATGTGTTTTTGTCCCTGCAGGTCAGGATTATCTATGTCCAGTTGTGGGCTTTTACTGTAAGACGTGTCAGGAGTTCATTGGAGATCTGAGCTCTGCAGAAGGCCATGCAGATGTGCACCGAGCCTCCAGCAGCAGGGTAATGCCTCCTGCAGCGGGGTAATGCCTCCTGCAGCAGGGTAATGCCTCCTGCAGCAGGGTAATGCCTCCTGCAGCGGGGTAATGCCTCCTGCAGCGGGGTAATGCCTCCTGGAGCAGGGAAATGCCTCCTGCAGCGGGGTAATGCCTCCAGCAGCGGGGTCATGCCTCCTGCAGCAGGGTAATGCCTCCTGGAGCAGGGTAATGCCTCCTGCAGCAGGGTAATGCCTCCTGCAGCAGGGTAATGCCTCCTGCAGCGGGGTAATGCCTCCTGCAGCAGGGAAATGCCTCCTGCAGCGGGGTAATGCCTCCAGCAGCGGGGTCATGCCTCCTGCAGCAGGGTAATGCCTCCAGCAGCGGGGTCATGCCTCCTGGAGCAGGGTAATGCTTCCTGGAGCAGGGGCAGGTAATGCCTCCTGCAGCGGGGTAATGCCTCCTGCAGCAGGGTAATGCTTCCTGGAGCAGATGTTCTGACCCAAAGCAGGAGATAATATATTCAAAACAAAAATTATAACTCAAAAGTACACATTGTAAACTTGAAGGAATTAGAAAATTATTATATCAAATTTAAAAAAATTAAGCTTAAATGAAATATTGGACATTTGCAAAAGAAAAATGAAAAAAGCTTTAAACTAAAACTGTCACCAAAGGAAAAATGTTAGTTTGTAACAGCGGATGTTTGTTTTTTGTTTCAGTCCTCAAAATAGTTTCAATTCAGACGTTTTGCTTTTGCTGAAGACCCTAAATTTACCTGGGGGTGGGGCTTAAGGGACATGATTGGTGATGTCATGTTGGCGTCTGTCTATGGTGTGGCGTCCCACCAAACTTTGGGAGAGTATTCTCTCTGCTGTCCAGCGTGTCCTCACTGTATCGCCGTTCAGCTCCTGCAGCAGTTCTGCGTCCTGATTGGCTGTGTACAGCGTTGCGGCACGTGTACAGTTGGCCAGACATACACGAATCTTCATCACAATCAGATCTTTGTTTTCGTTCTTTAACACTGGACTCATTTTTCTCTGAAGGTTTAAACTTTGAAAGTTTAAACGAGAGAGAAAAGTGTGAAAATGTTCATGTCCGTCTGAGAAAATGAGTTTTACAGCCGGAAACATCTGGAATCCTGCGTTGCAGGTTTCAAAGGAGTGAAAAGATGTCGCCATAAGCCAATGAGCTCAAACCCCGCCCCCAGGTCAAATTAGGCTCAGCAGTTCATGTGAAGATGATGTGTGCGTGTGAGGAAATGAGTTAGTGTTTGTTCTGCCATCAGAAAGAACAGCTGGACCGGGGGGCCAAAGGCGTTGGGGAGCGCCACCATCAGAACAGCAGCCACGCCCCCTCACAGAAAAGGGGCAACAGTGACTCCATCAAAGACGTCCCTCAGAGCTGGACCAATCAGAGACACTCCCATCACGACAGGGGGGGGCAGCTGGGCCAGAACGCCTTCCTCCTGAGGGAGGAGATGAAGAAGGAGAGGATGCTCATCACCGTCTCTGGTGGACCGACGTCTGGCCCCCCACCCGTCAGGGTGAAGGCTGAGCCGAGGGAGCAGGCTGTGACGGGCGCCAGCACGGAGGGAGGGGGGTCGACCGGCAGCAGTCACGACAAAAGCAGGAAAGAAAAGGAGAGCAGCAAGGATGACGGCTCCCCGAAAAACAAAACCCCCCGGAAAAAGAAAAAAAAGAAAGAGAAGAAAAAGAAAAAAGAGAAGCGGGGGGACAAGTCTTGACTGTCTTTGATGTGTGTGTGTGTGGGGGGGGGGTCCAAATATCAGTTTCCCATTTTTACACATTTTTCCCACAGGAGTAGAGTTACCATGAAGAGATCCCAACTTCTAATAAAATCGGATCCACACTTTGTTTTCTGTGCTTCTTCTACTCATGGGGGAGGTGGGGGGGGGGGGGTCGTCACACGTCTGTGAACAGCAGCCCCACAAAGATGAGGGTCTGCATGAAAACCGGGGTTCAGGTCTAAAGGTGCCCTCTGCCTTCACCACCACCACACTTTAACCATTTCCTGTGAAACCTCTTCACCCCCGGCAGATGAAGATGCTCCAGCGGTCCGTCAGACTGTTGGAGCATCAAACCAGCAGAAAACAGCCGGTTGAGCTTTGCAGCGCCGCCATGCTCAGAGCTATGCTGAGGATGGCGGCGCTTCCACTGGGAGTAGAAGGGAAACTTCCTCAGCGCAGGCCTCACTCTGACTGCAAACACCACAAAATGTCCCAGACCTGCGCCACTCAGTGGTGAAAGACGAGTACTGCATCACATTTACATCAGTGAATGAAAAAGTCAACACAGCTGGACATCTGCAAAAGAGGAAAAGTCTGTTTTTTTTCACCCTTTAGCAAAAGAAAAGAGTATTGAGCATATTTCATACAAAGTGGGTCTGTGGTGTAGCGGACATGCTCGGGTTTGATCCTCAGTTTTGGGCAGAGAATGTAAGAAACATTGAGGAACTGAACCAGCAGGGGTCAGGATCTAGTGCTGTTGCCACGGAAACTGCAGGACAAGTTTATGTTCTGAAAACCTTTGGGAACCCTGCCACCAAACTTTAAAATCTTTCCACAGATGGTTGCTCTGAGGTCAGGGTTCACGTCTGCATCACATCCCGGGAGGTTCCTGAGGATCGCCTGCCTTGACCCTCATCAGGACTCGGATAAGATCAAGATGTCCTCGCTGCTCACGAGAAGAAGAGGAGCTCCTCTGACGTCAAATAGTGTCCTCGTTGGTGAAGCCTCTTTATGGCAGTGCTGGCGTCATGGAAACCACCAAACGGCTTTACCCCCCCGAGAGCAGGTTCAGGCTCTGACAGAGACCCGGAGCGTCCAGCCTCTTCTGAAAGCTGTTCTGCAGAGAGGCTGCTTTGGGATGGAAGCCCAGGCGTGCACAACGGCACGTGCACAAGTGTTGGTTGGGGGGGTCAGGGCTGCTGGGCTGTTCAGCCTTCAGAGGAGTTTGCGTCTGCGCTGGTTATCGTGAAGGTCGAGGCTTCATGGTCATCGCCACCTTCTCCCTGCGTGCAGACGCTCTCCAGCAAACCTTCATCCAGAACGCCGTGCAGCCGCTTCATTTGAGGAAAGATCCGTAGATGAGAATTAGGGATTATAATCTGCATGATGTGCCATAATCGGTAGAAGCACAGCAGCTTCCATTGAACAGAGGAATGTTTCATCGTTTAATGCAGAGCAGATTCCAGAACAGCAGAGCTCACCAACCATGACCATCTTCAGGAGTTACAGTGAAGCAGCAGCGCTTCGTTTCAGGCTCCGCCTACAGAATTCTTACACCAACCATACAGAAAAAATAAAGTGAAGCTGCAAATTTGTTTTCCCTTTTGGTTCAATCTTCAGAATTTATTTCTGCTTCTGCTGTCTGATTGGTCACAGCGCATCACATGACCAGCACCAGAGGCGGAGCTGCCAGAACACGCTTTGGGAAGGATCAGAGGAGGTCTTTGAGGGGCGGGGAGTCTGTCCCCCCTCCCCCCACCCTCGTTCGGCTGCAGCGCCCCCTGCAGGCAGCGTCACTTCAGCAGGTGGGTCAGCTGGTCCTGGAGGTTCTTGGAGTGCTCCACACTGCAGGACAGAGACACGTGAGTGTGCTGGTCCTGGTGAGGGTCAGCGGCCCCCCAGGTTGACTCACTTCTTCTGGATGGCCTCCTGCCTGCAGGACAAACACAGCTGAAGCCTCGCCGCTCTGCAGCTGCCCGTAGGCCCCGCCCTCCCCCATACTCACTGGTACTGCAGGTGTGTGGTGATGATGGACATCTTCCTCAGACTCTGAAGGACACACAGACATCAGCTCTTGACCCACTAGAGACCCCCCCACACGTCTTCTGAACACTTACGTCCTCAGCATGGAGAATGGCGTCCTCCTGGATCACCATGTTCCTCGCTGCCTGACTGAGAAGCTGCAGGACAGAGATGGGGGGGGGGGTCCACCATTAATGTACAGCTGATCTGTCACTGACTCATCCAGATGTTTTTCAGCATCTTCAGGGCGGCAAACCTAGAGCTTATTTTTAACGGTCAGATGATCAAACAGCTGGTTACCCCGGAAACCAGTGGTTTTCCTGTTGTGTCCCGGTCTAACCAGGTTGGTGCGAACATGTGACAGAGAAACAGACCTGCAGGTCTAGTGTGAGCTGATTCTGAGGCCAGAGGCTCTGACTGTACTCGCCTCGCGCGCAGAAGATGCAGGCTGTTCGTTCGTTTCCGGTCAAATGATTGATTTTGGATGTTTAACTCTGATTAAAACCGTCTAAATGCCGGCACAACTGCGGATTTGATGCTTCATGACAGTCACGTGATGGCGCAGGCTCGAAGGCGCGTGCCGCTTTACCTCCTGGCTCCGAGACCCCTTCAGCACCTGGCGCGTGAGCGCGATGACGTCCCCGCTGCACGAGCCCACCTTGTCTGACAGCAGGCCTTTGACGGACTGACCGAACCGCGGCTGCGGGTCCGAGGACGACATAGTCCGAACCCTTTCCCTCCCCGCAGCGGCGTCCTCTTCTTCCTTGTCGCTATCAACGGATTAACGCAACAGCGCCGCCAACAGGCGAGGAGGCCGCTTTGATCCCAAACTGTAATCCGTTTAAATTCATGCAATAATCTATTAAATCCATTCAAATAAGCAAGAAAACAGAGTTACATATAATTATAGTTTTATTTAGCCGGTTAACTGCAAATTGAAGAATCTTCAAGTGTCTTTATTATTCCTGTGAAGTGATAGATACATTTGTGCTTTTTGGATTTTTTATTTATTTAGTGAATCCTTTTGTAGCCTTTTTAACTCTGTTCTCTGCCTTTTATCTTAATTCAAACTGTATCTAACAAGGAAACTCTTGAAGACTTTCAGAAAAGTTCCAGGTGGTCTTAGGTTAGTATTTCTTTTAATTTATAAACCCATCCAAAAAAAAAAAATTCTCAAATTAGACACAGAACTTTATGAAATTACTCAAATTTTTGTCCCATTGTGGTTACTGAACTATTATGTTGAACATTTGTGTTCATAAAGACTCACAATCATATTTTGATCTACTTACTACGGAACCCCACTTGGACAAACTACATAGCCTGCATCAGAGACATCAAGACCTGGATGACAATTAATGACCTCCTCCTGAACCCAGAAAAAACTGAGGTCATTATACTTGGTCCTAAAAACCTCAGAGATGCTCTGTCTGCTCAGATAGTCTCCCTGGATGGCATAAGTATAGCCCCCAATTCCACAGTTAGAAACCTTGGGGTTTAACTTGACCAGGATTTATCATTTAAGGCTCATATATCTCAGGCGTGTAGAACTGCCTTTTTTCACCTGCAGAATAGTGCTAAGATCAGAAATCTACTTTCTAAGAGTGATGCTGAAAAACTCATCCATGCATTTGTTACGTGGAGGCTGGATTACTGTAACTCCTTGTTAGCAGCGTGTCCTAAGAGTTCCTTAAGAAATCTCCAGCTTGTTCAGAACGCAGCAGCTAGATTGTTAGCTGGAACTAGCAGAAGAGATCACATCACTCCTGTGTTGGTTTCGCTCCATTGGCTCCCTGTTGATTCCAGAATCAAGTTCAAGATCCTCCTGTTAACCTATAAGGCCTTACATGGAATGGCCCCGTCCTATATTAAGGACCTCATAGTCCCTTACCATCCAATGAGAACACTTCGCTCGCAAAATGCAGGACTGCTTGTGGTTCCTAGAATTAGTAAAAGTACGGTTGGAGGTAGAGCGTTTAGCCACCAAGCCCCTGTTTTATGGAATAAACTCCCAGCTCATGGAAGAGAGGCCGACTCAGTTTCTACATTCAAAGTTAGACTGAAAACATTCCTCTTTGGACAGGCTTATTGTCAGACTAGTTAGTATTCAGAGATTATTTAACTTAATGTTAAATTTTTTAAATTAAACTTAATAATAACTATTTCTTTTAAAAGGCTGCTAGAAGTTGAAGCTGGGGTAACTATGGTGCACTGGGGTTCTGTCCTCTTTTCTCTTCTACTTCTACCCTTCCTCTCCTCCATTCCTGATCATAATTTATCATTTAGTTCTCCATGTCTCTGTTTGGTGCAGTGCGATTCATGTATTGTCCCTCTTTCCCACTCCCGCTTCCAGACTTCCAGGCTCCTGTTCCTGACCGTGTACCTTGCCTTTGCTCCCGCTCCTTCACCTGGCTGTAGATCCTGCCTCTGGCTCGTCTCTGCTCTGTACCTGACCGAGTACCTCGTCTTTGCTCTTGCTCCTGGCTGTGGTTCCTGTCTCCGGTTCGACTCGCGCCTTTGGCTGTCCCCCCAACCACGACTGGATGAAGCTCGTCTGCTGGACTTTTAAATATGTAGTTGTAGATTTGGATAAGTTAATTTTTCTCTAAGAATTCTGGTACATCGCCTGTCCGTCCTGGGCGAGGATCCCTCCTTCATGTGGGCACCCCTGAGGTTTCTTAGTTTTTTCCAGAATCCGTTTTTTTTGGGAGTTTTTCCTTACCGCAAAGGGGCGTCTAAGGGCAGGGATGTCCAGTATAGCTTAGTCAGTTTGTTAGTTCATTTTAGTATTTTCCTATTGAACTCTTTGTATTCATGATCCTTTTGATTTTATGTTTTACTTTTTTTAATTACCGATACGAAACCCATCGAGACGACTGCTGTTGTGAATTTGGGGCTATACAAATAAAATTGAAAAATTTAATTTGGGTGGAGATCTGCTTGGGCTCTACATATTTTCATTTCTCGTTTCCTTTTGTAACCTTCTTTTCCCTCATAAGTTGTGTCTGACATTATTCTTTGTAATGTTTATAGAGATTTTGCCACAACCCACTTTGTAAAAAGATCTGTGGCTGTCAGAATGAAGCTGCTTCTCCACACGAGTCTCTGAGCAGAGCAGCTGTAGCTTCGTGTTTGCAGGCAGTGGAGGGTGTTTTGTTTTGGTGTTTGGTCCGGAGGAGGGTTCAGACCGCAGTCCTGTGTGAGTAAGCTGCTGGACTCAGGAGAACCGGGTCTCCCGGGAGATCTGTGTCTCCGAGCAGAGAGGCGGCTGTTGGATGAACATTCCTGAGAAACCATGCAAACAATCATGTGAATTTGTGTTTCCAGTCGGGTCCAGACAAAATAAAAGCTGATGTTATTCCAGTTTAAGTTCATCCACTGCTAAGTGTTGTTAGCATGTATTAACCTAATCCTAACCCTTCTTCTGGGACCGTTCTGTCAATAATAAATCTCTGGCCACACGGATTAAAAAACTCTAAGCAAAATCCACTTAATAATAATCATAAAAATAATAAAAGTCTGTTTAGAAGATCATCTCGCTCCATGTCAGAGCTTTGTTTGTTTACAACGAAATCCATAATTTCTTCTTCTATGGTTTTGCTTTAATTTGTCCGGACCAATCACTATCGTACACATCATCGGACCAACATACAGCCAATCAAATACTGTGACGTCATCATCAGTCGCAGGCCCCCGAACACTTACTGCAGGCCGAACAGTTTTGGTACCTACACCGTCGACTCTGATTGGCTGCTGGGTGTGCATTAAAAAGTGATAATGCACGCAGAAAAATGCTGGTCACAGACCTGAAATGTTCTGCATCACTGCGCCAGCTTCTTTAAAGCAAACTTTATCTTTATCATCAGGACAAAAACAAGCAGTTAGAGGTGAACTTTCTGTCTGAACTGATGCTTTATTTAACCATCGTGACCATCAGCGTAGATATCGCTTTCCTTCGTCATTGCAGTCCAGGTCGGAGCTGACTCAGCCGTTAATGTTGAGCGCTGTCACAGTAAACACGTAGTGTTTACTAAAAAGTAGTCCACTTTTTGTGAAAAAGTGGTCCAAACAGAAAAAATAACAAGAATAAAAGACTTAAAACTGGTTGAATATTTATTTCTTTTGTAAGTGACCATGGTATAAGTGGGTTATAATGGCCTTTGAAGTGTGCATTATCAGAAATTAACGCACTTCGCAGAAGCAACAGTCCTTCGCTCCGCGCTTGGTTTTGGATGGTTCAGGCTTCCACGGCGTGCGGCCATTTCTGATAATGCACACTTCCCTGTTTTTAGACAAAATAAAAAAAATGTTGTTTTCTAGGACATAGTTTCTGCAGAGCAGCAGGAGTTCATCAGAAATTCACCACTGAGTTGTGGGTGGGGTTGGTAGCATGGAGCAGCCCCCTTTCCCATCACCCATTTTAAGTGAGAGCTCTCTGTGTCCACACTCTCCCACTAGCTTACAGACCCAAATAACACAACCACTACGACAGAAAATGTCCAGTAGTATCAGATCTATCCAGCCATAAAGTTTAGATCCAGATTCCAGCTCAGACCAGGAAAACAAAGACCTTCATGGATCCGTGTTTCTGACAGTGGATGATCAGAATGGAGCAGAGCAGGGAGCTTGTGGCACACCCAGAGTATTTTCTACATCTAAGATTTTTCCAACTTTATTTTTTCATCTGCTCCTAATTCACAATGACTTGAATTAAGAAATACGTACTCTGAAATGCATTTTAAGCTAAATTGTCTTTATATATGTCCTCCATCATGAGAAAAATGTCACAAGAACATCTTAAAAACACCAAAAACAAAATTTGAGCAGCACAGGTCTGTCGGCAGCTTAGAAATGATTTGGAAACGACTTTTTGGTAAAATACTGCCACCTTCTGGAAAGGTTTGGACCTTATTCCTGCAGTTTTGGTCAAAAGTACCCCAATGAGAACAGAATAAAAACCTTTCTTGGTTCTTGGTGTTAGCAGACTCCACTCTATGGGTGTCTCTTTTATGTCAAACAAATGGTCGATGTTACTCTTGAAAACTGCAAAGCATTCAGCAGAAAACACAGAAATATAAAACTATCCTTTGACTGTGTCATTAAACTTCTCTTTGTGTCCCTAATAATGTTCCCGGCACCTCCTGATTTTTCCCTGAAAATGAAGCTTTAGTCCTTTATTTTACGAACAGAAAACATTGAGGAGAAACCTTTTACATATGAAGAATTTTCCAGTGTAATCATCAAATCAATCTGTGTTTCAAAAATCATTTTTTAGTTTGCCTCTCATCAAGTGCCTTCAGTTCAAACAAACCCTTGGTGAGAGGGTTTGGGGGCCATTCACAGCATCATGCTGTTCCATGGTGGGCCCTTGTTTCCTGAAGTGAACCCAGAGGGACTCAGGGAACCGGACTTGAATCGCTCAGGGCTTTTCTCAGCTTTCCCTCAAGGATCCAGAGAGTCCGTCTGTCTTATCACGTTCCTCTGGCTGCTGTCTCAGCTCGTCACAGTCAAGGCTCTGGCCTTGAAGCTGCTGGATAAAGCGGGGCCCTGCCTTCTCCGTGTGCCCCTCTCACTGCACCTGGCCCTGGCTGAAGCAGAGTCTCAGCGTGGACGCATGGCTTGGTTTCTGTGCCTGTCTGTGCTCGTAGTTCTGGTCCTGGCTTTGGCAGCTCTGCTCTGGAGGGTGAGAACGAGGGACAGACCCCAGGAGGCCCCCAGCCTGCCCTACCTGCCCGTGCTTGGCAGCCTGCTGAGCCTGCGCAGCCCCCACCCTCCTCATGTGTTGTTCAAAGAGCTGCAACAGAAGTACGGACAGACCTACTCCCTGAAGATGGGTTCCCACCAAGTCATCATCGTCAACCATCACGCGCACGCCAGGGAGGTCCTGCTGAAGAGGGGGAGGACATTTGCGGGACGACCCAGAACTGTGGGTACCTGTCGCTGAGCGCCCACCCCCAGCTTCAGCAGCTCATTCTGCCCCTCTGCCTGCAACTCAGGTGACCACAGATGTGCTGACCAGAGACGGCAAAGACATCGCCTTTGGAGATTACAGCGCCACCTGGAGGTTCCACCGAAAGATTGTGCATGGAGCTCTGTGCATGTTTGGAGAGGGTTCTGCGTCCCTTCAGAGGATCAGTGAGTGTTCTCCTTCATTCTTAGACCCCCCGTCGTGTTTGAAGAGGGGTTAAACAGTCTGGGTCTGAAATGCAAAAAAGCTTCATTAGTTAACAGAAGACAATAAATCTTTTAAAGTTTTTATGTTTATGTCTGTCAATGATCAATCTGAGCAGGTTGTAGACAAAAAACTAGATTTAGTTTTTGCAACTCTTTTCTGTCAAAATGTATTCATCAAAACCTTGCAGAATGAGCCCACATCATAAACCCTCCCCCTCCGTGCCTCAAAGTGGCTCTGAGATGATAATGCAGTTCAGCAGATGTTGTAGATCATCCAGATGATGTTAATAAAAGTATCAGATTTATAGTGGTTGTTCTGATCAATAGAATGACAGAGTAACAGCTGTTTATGTCTCTATAGAAGTCTATGGGAGTTTGACTTGTTGATACCAGCGAGTACTTCTACTACATGAGAAAGGAGGGGTCAGTTAGTCCAGTTCTCTCATACAGTCAATGGTTTCACTTCAGAATAAATTGAGCTCAGAATATGTAAGCTCCTCTTCAACTGGGTTTGGAGGAGAGTGTGGAGAACAGTCCATGTAGTTTCAGGTTTCCCAGAGCCTCTGACCTCACCGGGACGTCCTTCATGGCTTCTTCCTGCTGAACTCTGCAGACCTCATAGTAGATTTGTAGAACATTTGTAGATGCAGCTCAGACTAACGTCAGTGAGGATGTCACAAATGTTGCTTCGGAGAAGCTGGCTGTTCAAGTCCCATTCCAGTTTCCTGAAGCAAGATGCTGAAGTAGTCTGTCAAATACTGTGCTAAACATACACGCACGCACACACACACACACACACACACGCACGCACGCACGCACGCACGCACGCACGCACGCACGCACGCACACACACACACACGCACACACACACTCATAGACTCTCTGACCTGCTTTTGCCAAAACCCTTCCACTAACTGAATCCTAAAAGGATGGAGGTCAGAATCCTCAAATCAAAAGTCATTTGCTGGTCAGTATTGGGTGAAATGGACCTGCTTCTCAGACCAGATGTTTGTCCTGCATGTTCACGCTGACCTGTGACCTCTGCTGCTCAGTCTGTACAGAGGCCCAGTCTCTGTGCTCCATCCTGTCTGAGGCGGCCGCCACCGGCCTGGCCCTGGACCTGTCCCCTGAGCTGACCCGGGCCGTCACCAACGTCATCTGCTCGCTCTGTTTCAACTCCTCCTACAGCCGAGGTGACCCCGAGTTTGAGGCCATGCTGCGCTACAGCCAAGGCATTGTGGACACAGTGGCCAAGGACAGCCTGGTGGACATCTTCCCCTGGTTACAGGTCAGACCCCCCTACAGATACTTACTAAAGTCCTGAAAATGTCTGTTATTTCTTCTCTGATGAAACTGAATGAAAGTCTAAAACAGGGCCCGGTTCTCCCAGATTTTTCCCAACAAGGACCTGCGCCTGCTGAAGCAGTGTGTGGCAGTTAGAGACCAGCTGCTGCAGAAGAAGTTTGAAGAACATAAGGTACAGTCTGATGATGACCTCTGCACTTTTGAAGGGGTTCAGATCCTTGTTTGGAAAGGGTCATGTGGAGAAGCTACAGTTTTCGATTGTCTCATGGCACATTTATGGAAGCTGTGAAAAGCAGCAAAACCTTGGAGGACCATTCAATGAAATTCAAAAGATTCAGTGTAGGTTATTGGTTAAACTCTAGATCTCTGTTGAATCATCGTGTTTTGTAATAACCTTTGTTTTGTTGACTGTATTTTATTCTACCCAACTTAATTCCAGAGTTGGGCCGTTGGGCAGCAAAGTTGGACCTTTTTCTTATGAAAGTCAATGGAAAATGTCTGCCTCCAGTGATCACTCTAGGGCCTGCAGCGTTTGGATCTCAGAATGTGGGTTCTTGGTGTGATCTCCTGCACTGAGCATGGATCTGGGTTACTGGTGGGTGAAAGTCCCTGAAAACAAGCCTGTTAGCCAATAGGTGTTAGCTTTTTCAGTACAAAACAGTTAAGCAAAGGACTGACAGCGATTAGGGTTTTTATGGCTACAAAACAGGATAAAAACGGAAAACTATCATTAGCTGTGTTTCCAGTGACTATGAAGTTGTGCAAATTTGTTTTGCAATAATAAATTTGACTTATGGAAACAAGACCATTTTGAAAAAACTCGCATTTATCAAAAAAATGTTTGCTCAGTCAGTTGACTGAGCTGCTGAGGGACCCAAGGTCCCACACGTAAGGAGCTCGCCGCTCCACGGCTTGAAGAAGACGATGACGTCTCCTTTGATAGATGATGATGAGCGCCAGTGCCATGGCAGAAATGTGAATGTATCTGCTGTCAATCATATTGGTCACATCCGTTGCCATGGTTTTGAATGACTCATCGCGAGAGCTGGTTTGTGTTTATTTCCATAATTAATGGAAACATTTCTAGAATTTGGATGATGTTTTGCGCTGATGTGTGAAGGAGATGCAGCTACTGTTGATGACAGGTGGCAGCCATCTTGGTTTTTTGGGTGGGTCGTTAGTTTGGTGTTCAGACGTATTCACACATGGTTGCTCTTCATCAACAGTGATGCTGCAACGCTGAATTAAAAAACACAATATTATGATGATAGCAATGTCTAATTGCTATTAGCCGTTGACAAGACTTCCTGAATTTTGAATAAAGTGCTTTTAAATAACTTGTCAGTTGAAAATACATTTTTGATGGCTGACTGGGTCCAAACGAAGAGCAACGAGGACAGACGCTTGCTCACAACCACACAAATGAAATCAGTTTTTTGTTCCATGCTATCACTTTTGGAAAGACGGAGCTGCTGACAGGTTGCAGTGGTGCTGTTGGCCTCCTGGACCCTTCAGACGCTCCTCTCATCAGGAATCTTAGGATAAACCCTGACAGGCATTTTAAATTTGACAAACAGGTCAGTGCTGTAGTCCAGTCCAGTTTTTACCACTTGAGGCTAGTGATCCATGCTTTGCTCTTTTCCGGACTGGACTACTGCTGTTCTCTGTGCTCCGCTGTCTGGAGCTGGTCAGCCGCTGTGAGCGTATCACGCCATTGCTGGGTTCTCCTCACCGGCTGTCTGTGTCTTTTAGAATTGCTTCTAAGAATTTACTTGTGGGTTTAAAATGTTTGAATGGTCTCGCACCTCAGTATCTTTCTGAACTTTTACATAGTATTGTTGAGCCCTGAGACCTGAAGATCAGAGGCTCCGAATGTTCCCACCACAGAGCCGGAACCTTTTCAGCTGCAGCTCCCAAACTCTGGAAAGCTCTCCCTCTTTCTAGAACGTCTGCCAGAGTCCTCCATCTTTTTAAACCAATTTTAAAAACTCATCTTTTTTACTCAGCTTTTAACTCCAGTCAACAGATGTAGTGGGCCAGCTTGCAAACTTTTATTGTTTTATTTTAATAGTTTGGTGTTTTTATCAATATTTGACTTTTTGTTTAGAGCTTTGGTTGCTCCTGCTGTTTATAAGCACTTTATACCATGGTCCGGGTGAATACTCGATTCTGATTGGCTGCTGGGTGTGCGTTAAAAAGTGATAAACCACAGGATAACCGGTGAAAAAAGAAGTTCCGGTCACCTAGCTTAAATGTTTTGTATCACTGCGCCGGCTTCTTTAAAACAACCTTTAGCATCATCATCTGGACAAAAACAAGCGGTAAGAGGAGAACTTTCTCTCTGAACTGATGCTTTATTCAACCCATCGGATTATCAGCATATATATGTGTCGCTTTATATCGCCCAGTCTTGACTGCAGCGGTGGTGCGGTGTGACGCAGACTAAAATTTCACTTTTTGTGAGAAAAGTGATCCAAATTGGAAAAAAACAAGAGCTAAGGTATAAAAACTGGTTACTATTTCTTTCTTTTGTAAGTGACCATTGTATAAATGGGTTAATGGCCTTCGAAGTATGCTTTATCACTTTTTAACGCTCACCGTGGAAGCCTGAACCGTTGCTTCCGCGAAGTGCGTTAAAAAGTGATAATGCACACTTTGTCGGCCATTAACCCTTACATATAAATAAACTGATTGATATCAGTTACATCCATCCATTTTCTAAACTCACTTTATTTCTGTTTGGGCTCACTGGGTGGCTGGAGCCTATCCAGCTACTGCTGGGTGAAAGCGAGATTTACCCTGGACACTTCAGTCCATCACAGGGTCACACAATCACACATTAACACTCACATTTACACGCATTTCAGAGACACCAACTAGCTTGTTTTTGGGAGGAAGTCATTTCACCAGCTGTTTTATCCATAAACTATTTTACTATTCATGAAAAAATTACAAATTATTTTTATCAAAGCAGCAACAACAAAAACAGCGGAAAGAAAACAAAACGGCTCAGTGTTTCATTCTTGCTGACGTTTTAAGCAGGTAGTTCCAGTCCTGCTCTGTTTTTAAGACCACTGGATGTCAATCAGACCCTAATCATCATGAAACCACACTGATCTGAAATTCCTTTTTTAAGTTTAGAGACTAAATCTGAGTCCAGTTCTTAAGCGCCCCCTCTGTCTGAGGTTGGAGTTGGGTCCAGGCGGTTTCACCTGTGCTGGTACCACAGACACTGACGTGGTCCCGCCTCTCAGTCAGACTACAGTGACCACGTTCAGAGGGACCTTCTGGACGCCCTGCTGAGAGCCAAGCGCAGCGCAGAGAACAACAACACCGCCGCAGAGTTCAGCGCCGAGGCGGTGGGCCTCAGTGACGACCATCTCCTCATGACGGTGGGGGACATCTTTGGGGCAGGAGTTGAAACGACCACCACCGTACTCAAATGGGCCATCACCTACCTGATCCATTATCCAGAGGTAGATCATCTCCCAAATCTTTGTGTCCTGAAGAAATCCAGAATTCATTACGTGGCGTGCAGATGTCTCACTCCATCCTTTTTAAAGGTGCAAAAGCAAATTCAGGAGGAGCTGGACAGGAAGGTGGGGGTGGACCGCCCCCCCCAGCTCAGTGACCGAGGCAGTCTGCCCTTCCTGGAAGCCACCATCAGGGAGGTGCTCCGGATCCGCCCCGTGGCCCCTCTGCTCATCCCCCATGTGGCCCTCAGTGACACCAGGTGCTTCAGCTCACCCCCCTTTGATGTTTCTGAAAGGTTCACGTTGAAACAAAGAGGGTTTGATTCAAACACCAGAGTGATGTTCCTTCTGCTGTCGCTGCAGCCTCGGAGATTACACCGTGAGAAAAGGAACCAGGGTGGTCATCAACCTGTGGTCTCTGCACCACGATGAGAAGGAGTGGACCAACCCCGAGCTCTTCAACCCAGGTAAGGGGCCCGCATTCAGACACCAAGGGCCCACCCACAGCAATCCAAGTTACATCACAATGCTTCTCCAAATCCAAGTGTTCCATGTCCCCCACAAGCCCCTCCCCGTACAGTAGGGGGCAAAATGTCCTATTTTTGTTGGTTTGTCATCCTCCAAAGACGAAGGCTTGAGGGCTCATAGAAACCTTCCCTCTGAAGCCAAAGAACAGGTTTTCTTTTCCTTTACAGCCTGTTTTTAAAGCACAGTCAGTGTTGTTCTCTGTTGGGTTCCCGGTGGGGGTTGTTTTTACGTCTTTAGCACGGCGGGTTACTTATCTGATCTTTGGAGAATCACAGCAGATCCGCCAAAGTCCTGAGCCGGCTACACATGCTTTCCTTAACCACAAGACTCATTCATGTTGTCCTCTGCAGGCCGGTTCCTGAGCGCTGACGGCTCCAGCCTGACCCTCCCCTCATCCAGCTACCTGCCGTTCGGAGCCGGGCTCAGGGTTTGTTTGGGGGAGGCTTTGGCCAAAATGGAGCTTTTCCTCTTCCTGTCCTGGATCCTGCAGCGCTTCACGCTCTCCGTCCCACCGAGTCAGTCGCTCCCTAGTCTGGAGGGGAAGTTCGGCGTGGTCCTGCAGCCAGTCAAGTACGCAGTGAAAGCCACACCCAGACCGGGCTGCCACTCTGGGTTATTCCCCGCAAATCCTTGAGGAGTCTCCGAGAACCCCCCACTGCCTCTTCGTTTCTGCTCAGACTGATTAGACTTTGACTGGACCTGCAGCCCATTTCAGTGAATGAACAAAAACCTGGTGCAGTTCCTCAAATGACCACTGGAGGCTGGTTTCAGAGGGAAGGATTTTTCACTTCACCCTCATGCTAATAAAGCCTTAAAAAAACTTCTGTGCAGCATTGTTACAACAGCTTTCTGATAGACGCCTCTGTTTCATCTTTTCAAAAACCTGTTCTCCAGTTTTTCCTGTCCTCCTGTTTTTGTTTCTCCTGTGTTGTGATGCAGCAAATGAGGAAAAATTAGCTGAAAAACTCCAGACTAAAGGAGAAAAGCAGTCCTGTGTCAACATGAACTTGTCTCCATTCTGAAGGTCAGAGGTCATGAAAGAGACAGCAGGAACACTGTCAGAGTAGAATGCCGCATTGCATCAACCTTCACGACGAGGAAGAGACCATCGTCTCCCACGGCCCCCTGGCTTCTGCCACGACCCTCTAGAACAGGATAGTGGTTCTGTGACTGCAAGCAGTAAGATGGAGTAAGCCCCGCCCCCTCCTGCATCAGCCCAGCTGTACCTGATTATGGGTGGAGCCTGGCGGGGCCTCCCTGCATCCAGAGATGCTGTCTGCCTCCTGAAATGGAGTAAGGAGCTGGTTCCACCAAGGGAGTAGACTGACAGCTGAAGGCTCCGCCCCCATTCTAGTCCAAAAGATTCTAGGAATAACTTCCTGCCTTTGGAGAATCTGTGAGCTCTGACATTCATTAAATGTGATTTGATTTCAAAGTGTGAGAGTGGAAATTTTAGTTTATTTGATTTTGACCAATAGATTTTTTGCAGCAAACACGTTGATAAAAATGCTTATTTTTCATTCTGGCTGGAGTTTAACCCTGAAAACCTGCAGAAACTTCCTGGCTGAACATGAAGAAGTGCAAAAACCGCTCCATCATTTTCCACCACTCAGTTTGGAAACATGAAAACCCTCTTCTGTCTTTTTAGTCACTGAATGAAACAGAAACGTTGAGACAGAATCATTTAATGACATGTTTACAAGATTCATCCACAAATAAAAGTGTGAAGGTAAAAACATCATGGTCCAAACTAAAGCCCCAGACTTCAGACTAAGACCATTCAGACACACACACACACACACCTACACACACGCACACACACACGCGCACGCACACACGCACGCACGCACGCACACACACACACGCACTCACACACACACACACACACACCTACACACACACACACACACAAGCACGCATGCACACACACACATTCACACACATGTACACACACACGCACACACACACACACACACAGGTTCCACTCTTCTGGATCAGAGTGGAACGGCAAATGGACAAAAAACAAAGAGAACTCCAGCCATCTTCACAAAATGGAATTTACAATGTTGGACTCGAAAGGAAACTTAAAAAGAAGCTTTTTCTGGGGTGGGGGTGGGGGGTATGAGGAAAACAAGCTCCTAAATCTTAAGGGGGGGGCATGCTGTATCTAAACTGTTGTATCTGTCTGCTTCATGGGGCTCCCCCCTCCTTCTGGAGTCCATAAGAAGCAATGAAAGAAATCAGTCAGGGGGGGTCAACAGAAGTCCAGCTGCAGTCCCACGTGCCTTCGTTGGGGGGGTCAAGACCTTTGGACCCAGAGAGGGTGGGGGTCAGTTTTCAGCCAGAGACAGAGCCAGCGCCGCCTGCAGGGCCGCCTCCTCATCGATGCTGTAGTCCTGACAGAGGAGGACAGTTCAGGTCAGCGCACGTAGCTACAGGCATGTGCATGCACACGTGCACGCACACCATAACTTAGTCATTGGTACAGTTTTGTAGGACCTGCGTTTGTACAGGTTTTCTGCTCCCCTTTGGTTGGGAATGAAAGGAGGAATAAACGTCTCCTGTTTCTTCATCCAGCTGCTCCTCCCTGACTGCTGAGTCAGCATCTTATTTATTCATTAAATTCCTTTTTTTTTTACAACTGCAGCAAAGTTCACTATAAATACGCAGAGATGATGATAAATCTGTTGGTCCCATTCACTTTACAGCGTTAAGGAAGTGTCAGTACTCTATTATCCCATCTGTTCCAGTTATTCACATGGAACACCCACATGACCAAACATGCAGTCCATGTTTTCACGTCTACTTTTCCCTCCAGCATCAACACCTGTCTGTTTGTCTCTGACAGGGTGGGCAAAGTTTTCAACTCGTGGGCCACGGAGGTTCTATAATTCAATAGAAGGGCCGGACCAGGAGCAGATGGGTGGAGTGTTTTGGTAATCCACCTTAGAAGAGAAAGAAAAAACATGGAATCTGGAGGAAAACTTTTTGACTGAAAATTAATATATCATTTAAAACAGAACATTTTTGAGTTTTTATTTTAAAACTGTGGCTTTTGTTCTCATTTTAGAGCCAATTGCACCAATGACTTGATGTACCTCATGTAGAACCCAAGCGAAACCCTTGTGCTATCCTAAGCACTTTAACATTGGGAGTTGGGTCATCTAGACCCGCTAGACAGAGCTCTGAACCTTTTTTCTTCAATGATTTGTCTAATTTTAAACTTCTTTAGTCTTTGGCACTTTGGGACCCTGAGGGTATTTGTTCATTCATTTATTCATTATTCTTTTAATAAAACAAACAACACTATTTATGAAATAAAAATAAGCAAATAACTCTCCAATTTTTTTTAAAATATTATCAATAAATAGTCGATCCTCTCCCATCATAGTCCCTCTGAAACGTTGGAGGGCTGCAGCTCCTCACACTTTGTGCTAAACTTCACCAATCAAATTCAGCAGCGGCGCGTCTTTTTTTTCATCCAGTAATAATGAAAAAAAGTCCAATTCTTCTGTCATCTGCTGCAGCTGGACATATATATGCATCTCCTTTTCACCAGTACAGAGTTCCCTCGTTTATTGCAGGAGTTGCGTTCTAAAAATAAACGTGAACGATGAAATCTGCAGAGTAGGATGTTTTATGGCAGTAAAACTCTTCACTGCCTTTATGCACTTTTCTCAGACAGACATGAACATTTTCACAATCGTCTCTCATGTTTAAATTCTCAAAGTTAAAACCGTCATAGGAATTAATTCCAGGAATATAGAATGAAAACAAAGATCTGATCGCATTCCAAGATTTAGGTAGCTCTGGAGAGCTGCATGACACAGAGGATATTCATTGACAAGATCTCCAACCAATCAGGACGCAGAACAGGGTGCGCTGTTTGAAAACAAACAGCAGCTTAATCTCTCTAACAGAGTGAGAGAAACCTTGAGAGATGAATGTGACATAGAAAGGAAACACTGTCTTCTGTTCTACGGGTTCAGACCGGGGCACAGACTGTAGAAGGATGGATTAAAATATGTTCTATGTGGGTCTCAATGGTGTGGCTAGACTGAAAAAAAAAAAAAAAGATATGTCTCTGATATTGTTCAGGGGGCCAAACATGCAGGCGGGCCGGATCAGGCGGCCCGCGGGCCGTAGACGACATACCCCCGGTCTATGATCTCCACCGGCGGACACACGGCAAGACAAGTTACTCAGCATGGATATATGTGGGGTTTCCAAGGAAAGCAAAACTATTTAATCTGTCCCGCCAAACTGGAGTAGAGTATTTTAAAAATCCTTAACTGATTTTCACGATTGTTTTCCAGAGAAACCATAAACAGTTTGTAGCTTCAGGTGCTTCAAGACTATCGTCTGCTCCACTCATACTGTAAAAGGTGGCAGCGATTGGGTACTTAGGGGAACCCAGCTTCACGCTGCATCCGCCCAGAGCTCCATAGTCCTGTCGTGCTCCTCCAACTCCTCACAGCAGATGCTTAACCAATCAGCAGCTTGATGAAGGTGTAATGATGTTCCAGTGGGGCGGTTGGGTAATATAATAGGAATAGTAAGATAATAGAGGTGTAACAGTATATTTTCAGAACAATTCTATTTGATTCAATATATGTGGTTGCTGATTTGATTCCATTTTGATATCATTTTATTTTAAAACTATCTGATTCTCTGACCTAAAGTGGATTCAGATCATTGTCATCCAAACTTCCAGCAGTGAGACTCAGACAGAAATTCCTGCTACTGAACAGTTTTCCAGATTCTTGGATTTCTTCCAGATCATCAAGTGGAAATGAAATCTGTGTCCAAACCAACAAGTAAACTAGAATGAATGTCAAATCCATTCACATGTTAGTTTCCTAAAGTTCACTACTGTTGTTTTTCCACATCCAAAGAATCCAAAGGGAACATTCTTAGAACATTCTAGACACTGGATGGTCACATGACTTTATTCAAAGTCTGTCCACACATTGGACTGGAATGAAGGACTGATCCGTGTTTGATGACATCACATGTGTGTTGTCCGCTGATGCACTTGGTCATGTTCACGTCTCAATCCAAATGGTATCTTCCAACAGCCATTTGATTAGCGATTTATCTAGTTTTGAAACTATTTGTTTTAATAGTTTAGGTCGATCTGATTAGATTCTGCCTCAGACAGACGAATCTGGTTGGATGGTAGGAATAGGAATCGATTCATCGATTAATTGTTACACCCCTATTAGATAAACATTTCCCCATTTCTTCTCTGTGTGTTAGAAACTCACGACGAAGGTGTCATACGAGAACTTGTGCCTGTGCAGGAGATGCTGCAGGAAGTTGGAGCTCTTGTAGGAGGGGTCCCCCCAGGGCATGGCTGAGCACACGGGACACACCTGCAGGTACAGACGCACAGTTCAGGTAGGCTTCACAGCAGAACTAGTAAGACACATTGACCTGCAGAGGGCGCTGCTGAAAACCGCAGCTGTAATTGGTTGAATGTTATAAAGTATTCAACCCACTGTTTTCCTGTTTCTCTTTCTTTATTATAGTATTGTTTTGGTGGCTAATTCCTTCTACAATTTTTCAGCTATTTCATTCATTCAACTGTTCAAGTGTTCAGCTCTTTCAGCTTTTTCCAGCTCTGACTTTTGGTCCTTCAAATCCTTGAACTTTTCAAGATGTTCCAGGATTTTTGCCTCCATTGAAACAGATGGGGAATCCTTGGTGCATAAGCTCGCTGGTTCGATACCCGGCTTTGGCATTTTTCACAAAAATATATTTTTGTTATTGTGCTGTTTTCACTTTATTTATGGTCAATTTCGATAATTTATTTTTTTGCCAATTATTACCCTTGCTAGAGTATGCCATAACGGAGCAACTCTGGTCATAAAAATGTCTTTTTAACACTGTAGAAGTTCTAGGAAATACCTAACCTCACACAGAGAGCGGCAAAGAAAGTGGATAAGATAAAAAAATGACACCTACCACTTTGCTGGGATCATTGCGGTGGTTTTCCATACAGTGCTTCACCAGTTCCTGCTGGTCCAGGTTCCTGGCACCACAGAATGGACACACAAATGTGGACCGGTTTGGAATATTGCTGCACAGACGCACACAGAGACACAAGCTTCACTCTGTGGTCACACCTGGTTAAATGTGTGATGTAAAGGGAGGAGTGTGCGGTACTGAGGGCGGTGTACCTGGGGATGGGCTGAGACGTTGGCAACACAGGGACAAACTTGGGACAGTTGGCAATCTGCTCCTGCACCTTAGAGCAGGAGGAGATGTGGGACCTCATCTTCATGAGGGACACCTGTGGACAGAACAGATGCACACCTTGATTCAAAGGAACGGAGAAACCCCCCAGAACAGGCCTCAGTTTGAAACCTTCTTGCAGCAGCCTCTGCAGGGAGCTTTGAAGGAGGACAGCTGCTTCTCCACGCTGGACGAGCGCTCCACCTTCTTGGGGTCGAAGGACACGCGACAGAGGGGGCAGAGGGGGGAGCTGACCTGAAGGCACGGCTGCAGACACTCCCCACAGAACCTGCAGGACAGTGGAAAGAGTGAAGCAGCACATTTGGGCCACAGCTGCATGCAGGGGGATGCTGTGGAGACAGATGAATGAAGCAGCCCATCGTCTCTGTGAGCTCTCTGACTCTGACTTCCTCCAATCTGGGCTCTGCCTTCACTCCAAACCCCAAAAGGTCAAAGGGATCTCGTCCACTCACAGAGCTCACTTTACCGGACAAAGCCGCTGTTTCAGACAGGTCTGACACCCAGACACATGCTGGACTTTAGAGAGGTTTTTATCCCAGTGGGGACTGTGGGGTAGTGGTTAGCACTCTCACCTCACAGTGAGGAGGCCCTCGTTCAACCCCAGATGGGTTCTGTCTGTGTGGGGGTTTGTTCTCCTGGTGAATGTGTGCACATTCACCAGGCTAAGGCCAAAAACAAGGCCAAAAACAAGCTTGACTGCTGTCCCTAAATGGTCTCTTAGGTGTGAATATGAGTGTGTGGTTGTTTTTCTTTGTGTAGCTCTGCCACAGACTGGTGACTTGTCCAAGGTGTGCCCAGACTTTTACCACCTTTCCTCCACAGTAGCTGGGATGGTTAAATAGTCAGTGAGATGAACAAGCATTTGAAAGCGTTTTATTTGCATTTCCCCTCTAAACTGAGGTTTCCTCTTTCAGCTTTGATTCTCATTTGAATTGAATACTTTATTAACCCCTAATGGGGAAATCAGGTCATGTTTGGGAGTGTGTCTGAGGAGGACCGTGGGGGGTGGGGTGGGGGTCAGCTGTGAGCTCAGGGCCTACTTGTTGAGGCAGCTCATGAAGCACAGGCACGCGCTCACTAATCTATCCCGCTCGCGCCCACAGGGCTACTTTACGTGTGTCCGCAACCGGCGACGCTGACGGGTTTGTGGTAGACCTCCAGGCAGATGGGGCAGGAGAACTGGCTCTCGATGCTCTCCCCCGGGGCCCCCAGCGGGCCCGAGCCGCCGCCGCCGTGCTGCTGCGCCGACACGAAGCTCCGGAACATCGCCATCATGGAGAGGAAGGAGCCTGTCGAGGGATTTCGGCTAGCACCTCATGATCCGGAGACCTGGCGGGGGAGATCTACAGCTGGCATGGCTTGACAGAGGACGAATCCAAATCCCACGTCCTCTAATCCACAACATCGCATCTGCACCAGTGAGGCGAAGAGGACATGCCGAGGAGGTAAACACAGGAAGCGCCGGAGAGCGGCTGACCTGGATTCACAGCGCTGATGGTTAACGGTAAGGATGCTCAGCAGATCACGCGGGACCCTTCTTCCGCTCTGTCTGGAGATCAACGCTGCGCCAGCAAACATCGCGAGAATCTGCGCAGCTCTGAAACCCTCGTTGTGGTCAGTATTCCAAAGATGTTATAGAGTCTGTAGATTGTGCGGAGCCCGTGACCTTTTATTTTTTTATTTAACATTTCAAAGACAAAATACAAACTCCAGCAGAGGATGAACACACTGCAAAATACACACTCACAAGGGGGGGGGGGATATCATACTCTCAGATGTCATCAACATATACAGTGTTAAAACACTTAAAAAATAAAATGAGAGACATTAAAAAACAAAAACAAAGATAAAAATAATAAAATAAAAACCGATCCCATGACCTTACATGGGTAAAATAATAAATATCTTGTTCCCAAGAATTAAGTTGTGTGAAAGGAATAATTATTCACATCATCAGTCATTCATAAACACTGATTTGTTTATGTCCCATTTGGATTTCAGGTATTGACTGTATATGAGCCCCGGACCGGGTGAATGGGACGTTACCCATTGAACATGACTTGCTTCCAGTTCCGATATGGGCGTCGCCATATCAGACCCAGACGACATCAGTAAGCAGTGATTGGTCGGTCTGTGTCACAGTTTCTTTGGCAACCACTCACCAAATCAGGAGTGAGCTTGTTGGAAAGCCACACCCCTAACACTTGAAAGAGGGCTACACAAAATCTGAAAAGGTTTTGAACATTTGATGTGAGACTACCCACTTTTATTGAGGTAACAGATTGGTGAATTAAGAACTTTTATAACTTACAATACGAGATAAAGGTGAAAAATTTTTGATCAATAAAATATTTATTAGTAACATTTTAAAAAAATGGTATCAGATCTAGAGTGGTTCCTCTGACCAATAGAATGACTTAGTAACGGCTGTATATTTCTCTATAGAAGTCTATAGGATTTTTGCTTCTTGGAGCCAGCAGGTACTTCCTGCTTGTAATGCCTGGGGGGAGGAGCCACTCAGTCCAGTACTCTGATACAGTCAATGTTTTCAGGATACTGTTCTAAAATATTTACCAATCCAAGTCCAGATGATATTTTTTACAACTTTGTTGACATAATATTTGAAGAAAAAATGGGAAATTACTTCCACCCTAAATAGTCAATCACAACACTTTAATATGTCAGTAAATAACTGTTCCTTCTTTGCCAGGAAACCAGAGGCTTGGGCTGCAGGGTGGCGCAGTGGTTAGCGCTCTTGGCTCACAGTGAGCAGGCCCTTCCTGCTTACTGTGTTTGCATGGAGTTGCTCACAGGAGTTTTCATGTTCTCCTGCAGTGTTACTTTCAGTATTTGTAACGGTTTCGTTGGAGGCTGTATTTCAGCACCGTTCTTCCGTCACGGTGGGAAATTTATAAAAAACAGCAGCCACATTCATCTGTACCATGAGCAGAGCGATGCAGACAGCGCGACTACTCGATTACCTTTATGGACGCCCAACACCCACATACCGCGAATAGTTGCGGGTGGGTTGGCGTGCAAGCATTTGTTTTCGCAATTAAAGCTTCACATGGGTGGTTTGGCATAAAAACCCAACATTTCTATCAGAAGTGGCTAAATTATGAGCTTTAAATAACACAGCTTGAGGTGTTTTTGTTAAGAAATATTCCATGTTTGGTCTAGAGTCTAGATCAGATAAGCATTCCTCCCATCAAACATTTGATGGAGGTGATTGGTCTTTTCTGCGTTCTTGTTTTATGTACAGCATCTTGAGCTGTTTTTTACATGGAAGGTGCTATATAAATACGGCAGGCGGCAGCAGCTTGTCCAATGATCGAAGGGTCGGTGGTTTGATCCCCGCTCCCCCAAGCCAACTGTCATTGTGTCCTTGGGCAAGACACTTCCCCCTCCTTGCCTCCAGTGTGGCTCCACTGGTGTGTGAATGTCCTGGTGATGGTCAGAGGGCCGTAGGCGTGAACTGGCAGCCATGCCTCTGTCAGTCTGCCCCTGGGCAGCTGTGGCTACAACAGTAGCTTAACATCACCAAGTATGAATGAGGAGTGAATGAATAATGGACACAATGTAAGCACTTTGAGTGTCTGGAAAAGTGCAGATAATTCTAATCCATTATTATAAATAAAATTAATTGAATTTGAATTGACATGTTTACTACATTAACTATATTCATATATTTATTAAATGTATGATGAAGATTTATGAAATATGAAAATCACACACTGAAAATCAGGGTTTGCATTATCAGTCTATGGTATTGGGTCAAAATAGAAGTCTTTTGCTTTAACTCAACCCATTGAGTTTGGATGAAGAGAAACGCAGCCTATGGAGGGAGCTGGAGTTGCCAAGCAGCAGCCACTAGTTATTCATGACATAGATGTGTTCAAATTAGGGCAAATCAATTTATATAAATTCTTTAAAGTTGATTTCTTTCTAGGTGTTCAAATCTATCAGCAAAGGACAAAGACTTTTTTCTTCCACATAAGGGGAAAAGCCTTGAAACTTTATGTGAGTTCTTGGCAACTGTCAATCCCAAATCCTGCTCATACTGGACCCACCATGCACACCTTCATGTATTGGATACAGGTAATGAAGTTGTCAACAACAAAGACTTTTTGAAGGTCACTGAGGTGAACTATGCAGAGAACAAGCGCTGCATAGTTTAAGGTTGATCAACACAAAACAAAGACCATGAAAGTCTTGGAAGCCCCCCTGTGGGTACATACCGTATTTGACGCATCCAAAAGGCGCACCGGGCGGTAAAACATGCAGGCTAGTGTTGAATCTTTCCTGCAATGACGTTTCTGACCGCGGGGGAGGTCCTCTCCAGGGCCGACAGCGATTCCTCTTTCAGGGGTTCACTTCCCTGTTCGGACCCTCAGAGCCTCCAGTCTCTGTTTTTGGAAGAAATTTCTTTAAAAAAAATATTGTTCTCCATAACAGAGTAACACAAACTGAATGCACGCTCACACACTCACTTGGCTGAGTGTCTGCCCCCTCCTTTTGCAAACAGGAGGGCGTGACACGCCGTAACTCAGCACACACACATACACACTCATTGTGGAAAAAAGGAGCGGCAGAAAAACTGATTTGGTTCTGATGTCGTCTTCTACTACTCCTCTGCCAAAGTCCTACAACTGCACATTGAGCGCACCACCTCATAGGGCGCCCCCTACAGTTTGGAGAAAATTTAAGAATTTTAAGTGCGCCTTATAGTCGTGAAAATACGGTAATT
Organism: Oryzias sinensis; assembly: GCA_037389245.1. NCBI lineage: Eukaryota > Metazoa > Chordata > Actinopteri > Beloniformes > Adrianichthyidae > Oryzias > Oryzias sinensis. Next base: position 27,840,347 of record CM074500.1, read on the forward strand.
GTGCAGTAGCTTGAAAGGTCTTGCCCAAGGATCAACATTTGGCAAAGTTCCTCGTGCCCCCAGGGAAATGAACACTGGGAAACGAACCCAGGCTTCTCAAGCGTCAGTCCTGCTTGCAGCTAATGGAGCCATCCAGCTGCTCCTGTGTGGTGCCAGCTGGATCCTGAAAACCCTTGTGTTGTGGAGGTGGATGCTTCAGCTTCGGGTGTAGGGACCTTGCTTTACCAGGTCTCTGACAGACAGATGGTGCCACTGGCTGCAGATCTTTAGAGCTTTTTACAATTGAACTGTTAATGAAAGGCAACCAGAAGGACTGGATTCAGGCAGAGAGCTACAAGCTAACTTTTCTGTTCAGCTATAGTGAGATATTTGTTACAAAGTTCAAAGGTGAACCTCAAATACTGTGCTGTAGAATCACCACAGATTCGCCTCTATGTTGATTTGTAGCTAAAAAGACAAACCTGATGTCTGAGACAATTCAAAGGATACAAGAAACCGGGTACAATTGTTAATTTATTTATCCTAAATTAATAGACAGCCATAAATACTTAGGGATTGTAAAGGTGTTACATTTTCCTTCCTACCAAAAGTTTAAGGATGCTGATATCCAGAGTTTTCTAGAGGAGGCCATCATGGACCCTCATTTTAAATCCAAAGTGGAGAAGGATGAAGTTCTTGTAAGTCCTTTTTATGGATTTTTGGTATGTCAGTTTCTTATCAAGCTCCCAGAGCAAGAGGGGACACAGAGGGAGGGGTTCAATGACGAAGATGAGGAGGAAAAAAGACCATGTGAGTTTAGCTCAGTTTGATGATCATTTAGATGTGATGATTATTCCATTTTTGGTTAATATTTAATATTTTTTAAAAAATTTTTTATTTCAGGCGCCACCAGTAAAGCAAAAGAAGACAGCTGTGGAATATACTCATGGAAGAGGAGGACAATGAGCTGCAGTCATTCCAGCAACAGCAGCACATTCTTTCCCTGGTGCAGAGACTGGATCAAGAAATCCAGCTGTACAGAAGCCTGACTCCCATCCCCTGCAAGGATAAGGCCAGCCTTTGGTGGTGGAGCAAGAGTGAGACTGTGGCCCTGATGTCAGGCTGGCTGAAGTTTCCTCTGTGTGCAGGCATTTCCCGCCCCATCAGAGAGGTTGTTCTCCACAGCAGGAGACACCGTGATTCCTGAAAGATTTTACCAGAAAAAGAAAATTTCCTGCAAAAAAAACGTTAGTTTTGGCGGGCCTTAGTTGGGCCCCTCTTAAGAGCTCACTATTGGGTTTTTAAGGTCACGTTATTTGCAAACTTGTATCTTGTTCAAAGATGAGACAAAAACATTCTAAGCTAATCAAACAGTTTATTCTCCTTTTTCAAAATTGGAATCAAGAAGAGAATCGTTAAAGAATCAAATAATTAAAATTGTCCATGGTCTCAGGCATTGACAGAGCCCCACACCAGCACATAATGTCGCCTTTATGAAGCTTGACTTTGGAAAGGCATGACATTCATGGAGAAGATTCTGGGAAAAACATTTGTGGCACAGCAGATCCCCTTGCTGTCAGAGTTGAAGACAGGTTTCATCCAAATCAGACGACAAGCTCTGGATCAAAGCCTCCGCTGCTTGCTTGGCGGACCACATTGAGGGGCAGAATGTGGACCACGAGCAGCCTCCGCTACAGTTGAGCACGCAATACAAGGACAACAACGTTCTGGACATTGGGCTTGACTCATGAGGATCAGTAACTAATGCCATGGGGTCACCACACCACCGCTGCTGTGCCGCCTTTCCGATACAGTTCTGGAATACAAAAACGGTAAAGCGGCTGAGGGCACGATTCAAATGGCCAGGCTGCTGAATTGTATGTTCACTGCTGTGATCTTTGCACAGCAAACAAGGGACCCACACAGCAGTTCCAGGCCCCTCTGCAGCAGTACCTGGTGGGGGCACCAATGGAGGGGGTTGGTGTGGATGTACTGGGTCCCTTTTCTCTCACTGAGTCCGGTAATCGGTATGTCCTGGTGGCCATGGATTACTTTACCAAGTGGCCAAAGGCATATGCAGTGCCGGACCAGACCGCCACCACAACGGCAAAATATCTGGTGGAGGGGATCTTCACGCGGTTCGGAGTCCCTGATGAGCTCCACAGTGACCAGGGCAGGAACTTTGAGAGCAGACTCTTCGTGGAGATGTGCAAGCGCCTGGGGGTGAAGAAGACCCGGACTACACCGCTTCATCCATGGAGCGATGGTTTGGTGGTGCGCTTCAACCGGACATCACCCAGCTTGCTACGCTGACCATTACGTATCAGAGAGACTGGGACCAACATCTACCCCTGGTCCTGTCGGGATATCGCACGGCAGTCCAGGACTCCAGTCAGTGCACGCACGCGCTACTGATGTTCGGCCAGGAGCTCTGTACACCTTCGGACATGGTTTTTGGCACTGTTCCTGAGCCGGAAATCACAGGAGGTCTTGATCTGGACTATGTGCGACAGCTGAAGGACAGGTTAGGGGAGGTGCTTCGTCTGGCAGAAGAAGACCGGCGAGGAGCTGGGGTCAAGCAGAAGAGGGTGTACGATATCCAAGCCCACAGACCGGTTTTTGGGCAGGGGATAAGGTATTGGTGTACTGCCCAGTGAGGGAAAGAGGACTCTCACCCAAGCTCATGAGCCACTACCAAGGACCTGGACATATCTTGGAACAGATCTCGGAAGTGGTGTATGGGGTGCAGCTGCCGGGTCGGGATTGAAGGGTGGTGCTCCATGAGCACAGGCTGGCCCCTTACCACCCTTTAGCTCCTATTGCACAGGCAGACGAGGACAGTACTGCAACCGCTGTGGGTGTGGAGCAGGACGATGGTGGACAAGGTGTTGTTGACTCAACAGCAAGGCCGACCCAGACACAGAGGCAGCCAGTTCGGCTCAGGGACTATGTTCAGTAATTGTAAATTGTTCAGCAAGTTTGTTCAAGTGTTTTGGTGCATGTGTTTGTTTGGTTTTGAGCTATGTGAGGGTTGTGGGGACACTTAACCCTCTTAGGTGGGGGCAGTGTGGCGACCTGGGGGTTATCCCCGCCTTTAGCTCCTAAGACTCATGGGAAGTGGGGAATCTTGGGTGTGAAGTCCCTCACCCTTAGTGAGGGGGCTGTGAGCAGAAGTGACTTGCATGCTGTTTATGTATGTTCTAATAAATGGGTTTAATTGCTGCAAAAAAGTTTATGCAATCTGAGTCTACTTCCCACTCTCAGAGACTGTTTGGAATTGTGGGGTGTTTGAGCTGCGGAGACATAACAGCTGGGTTGTTAATAAAGTGTCAGTAGGTGGCGCTGTGCCCTTTAATTTGGCGAGTAAACAAAACAGAAGACATTTGTAGTCCATTGTAGTCTTTGGAGGATCGTTCAGCCCTGAGCCTTAATATCTCTTTTTCGTTTATTTTTTCGAAATTCAAGTAAACACTTTCATTACTGTAAAAATGTTTATTGTTATAAAATTTTTAAGAGGTTATTTTTGCTATTAACATCCAAAGACAGCCTGCATGCAAACCGCTATAGCGGAAGTGACGTAATATTTGCACATGCGTAGACTGATCGGGTAGCGACACGGTACCGATCGGGTAGTGTGAGAGCAGATTCCTGGATTGTTCCCGTATATTTCGTTTCAACGATGTGCCAGGTGGAGGAAGACTACCAGCCGAAGCTGGAGCGCGCGCAGGCGCACAGGTGCGTAGCCAGCTGTGACGGAGGAGCGACTGTCTGTCAGAAGGACCTGCGGCTCCCCATCAGGAACACGGAATTGTGGGAAAACAGAGTACGCGTGCTCGCCTGAAGCAGATGTGTGAGTGTGTGAGAGTGTTTGTGTGTGTGTGTGTGGGGGGGGGGTCGCAATTGTTCCTTATCGCGTTACTGAACGTGAATCTCTGTAAATGTAGAAATGCGCATTAAAGTTTTTCTGAAGAACAGATCCCGAAATCGTGTAAAGATTCCTAACCAAAGATGAAGTATGTTTCTGTTGCTCATATGTGTTCGTCACAGCTGTCCGCTCTTTGTTAAGTGTTTGCAGAAAATGTGTCAAATGCAAAGAGGAGCAGGCAGCGGTTCTGGTCCGAGCAGGAGACCCCTACTGCAGGTGAGACCCACCTGGGAGGCGGGAGCCCCTCCCTGTAGTTTCTGTCAATGAAAGCAGAACCGGAAGTGGAAGCTGTTGTCTGTCTGTCTGTTAGGAGCTGCTTCAGAGAGTACTTCACTCACAAGTTCAGAGCCATGCTGGGAAAAACCAGGCTCATCTTTCCTGGGGAGAAGGTGAGGAAAGAGGCTGCTGACCCCCCCAAACTGTTTAGACAGAAAATTATTGAAACAAACTTTATTAGAATTGCAAACATCACAATAGGTAAAAGTAAACACTATAGATATTGTGCAACCTGCCCATCACCAATCTAGAGGTTTACATGAACACACAAGATGAAACGATCCGGTCCTGTATGTGTTCTATTGTTCTGGATCACATTAGAACCCATAGTGACGTCAGTGTAACAGAAACACATCAGGGATGTCTTTGTGGAAACTCCTCTCCATTTTATTTTGAAGGAAAAATGGGTTTGGCTTCCTGTGGGTTAAAATAGGCTGTGAATTGGACGGTGCATTTGTGAAAGTGGAATTTCCCTAAAATAATAAACAGTTGAATAACAAAAGTTACATTTTAGGTCAAACCATGTGATCAAACGTATAACGTGACATCACAAATATGTTTATATTTACATTCTATTTTGTGTCTATGAAGTCGTCTAAGAATTCCTTATTCTATATACAGTGTTAGAATAAATAAGAAAGGGTCTCCTTACATGACAGGCAAAAACACAAGACTATTTTATGTTTCTTTTAAGTATTTAATGTTTTAAACATAAAAGACTTTGGATAGAAATTGGAATCGCTCATTTGTTCACAAACGGAGGCGCCTCACCTTTTGCTTGTTCTGATTGCTGTCAGGTGCTGCTGGCCGTCTCTGGAGGCCCCTCCTCTTCTGCCATGCTCAGTCAAGTCCAACAGGTTGGCCTGCGTCTCTGCATCTCCATCCTCTTTCCAACAAACTCACTGAGGTCAGATGCTGACCCCTCAGCATCCTGTGGAGGGCCGATCATTGATGTGACGTCATGTTTCATTCGGCCTTCAGGTTTTCCTGAATGAAGATCAGCAGTGTGACCAAACCTGCATCAGACAGTGAAGCAGTTGGAATGACATGTCCTTTTCTCTCTAAAGCACTCTTTGCTTTAGAGAAATGCAAAAGCTTTGGCCTCAGGCGGGTAGATGACGTCTGCAGAGGTTCTGGTCTGTGCCGGTGTTCTGCTCCTCTGCCAGACTTTAAGGGTTGATCCAAAAACGTTCTCTGATCTTCAGTTCTCAGAGCTGAATCAGCTTCTCGATGCTCTGACTACTTCTGAGCTTTGGGTAAAAGTGGAACAACTCTATGTGAGCAGATGCAAGCGTCAACGATCCAAACGGTGTAAACAGAGATCTCTCATGGGTGTGCAGGAAACCCTGACCCCTTTGGACTTGAACATAGAAAGTGTTGAGACAGTTATCTGAAGCTGCTTCCTCTGTGAGGAGCTTCACCCGCTCTGCTTCTGACCTGGTGTCGGTCCAAAAGCTCTGTCCGATTCCCGACTGCTTCCAGAACCTTTCTGACTCTGCTTTAGAGAGTCATTTCAGCGTGGCATGATCTCATAAACTCCAGTGAATGTCGAGCGCTCTGCCCTTCAGCTGCCCTCACTGACCCTCTGAACGCGGCCCGGTTCTGGCTGCAGGTTCCTGCACCATGAAGGGAAGCATATCCAGAACTGTAGAGCTGATTCTTTATGGAACTGGTGTCCCGCATAGTTAGAATCAGAACCAGCGTTGTTTGGGTCGTTAAGATGCTGCTTTCTGAACTTGTCCTTCCTGCAGGGTTTGGGTCAAAGCGCTCAGAAGAAGCTCCGGTTCTTGCCTGGACTCGTCCACATCGATGGTAAGTCCTCTCAGAACCGCCGTCTGACCTGCAGGTGAGCCCATAACAGGTTGTTTCTGAACACGTCACCAGAGGGGGGCGCTCTCGGCCTGTCTTTGGAGGAGAGGCAGCGGCTGGTGTCCGAGCTGAAGGCGATCTTCCAAACCTCTGGATTCCCCTTCCATGTCATCCCTCTGGAGCAGGTGGGGGGGGGGGGGGCACGCGTTCTCTCTGAAAAAGAGCTGGCCTGACTTCTCCAACACCTTTAAGGTTCTGGACCTCCCCACTTCTGCTGTGAATACGGCCCCACCCAGCTCTGACCAAGCTCCTGAGTGCTACAAAGCAGCGGGGGACGGCAGAGAGCTGCAGCAGGGGGGGGCGCTGGCTGAGCCGAGTGTCGACGAGGCCCAGACCCAATCTCTGCAGCAGCTGCTGGGTTCTGCTACGACGCTGACGGCCAAGGAGGAGCTGCTCCGTACTCTGAGGTTAGCCCCCCCAGTCACCCGTCGGGGGGGCTCTGATCATCTTCTGATCCACTTTCAAAGCGTTCCCAGTGATCTTTTCATTTGATGATGCCATCTTTAGACCAAATGTTGTTTTCTAGGACATAGTTTCTGCAGAGCGGCAGGAGTTAATCAGAATTTTGTCTCCGAGTTGTGGGCGGGGCTGTTGGTGGGGAGTAATCTTGCGCTCATTTCCCATGAGCCTACAGCCCCTCACAACCCAACGTTATTGGCCACACTGTGGTGTCTTTGGGTGAGACACTCCCCCCTTCCCGCCTCCAGTGTGGCTCCACTGGTGTGTGAAGATGCAGCCACGCCCCCCTCCGTCTGCCCCAGGGCAGCTGTGGCTGCATCAGTAGTTGCCATCACCAAGAATGAATGAATAATGGACACATGGTAAATGGGAATGGAAAATCGCAGAGAAAAGCAATCCATTATTATTATTATTGTTATTATTAACAAAAATGTTCTTCAATATCGTAACTACTTAGCCCAACCTAGCCATACCAGACTAACAAAAATGGCAGCAGTATCGGATCGGTCCATCCGTTCAGTTCTGATCCAGATTCCAGCTCAGACCTTCATGGATCTGTTGGTCTGACAGTGGATGATCAGAATGGGATTCATTGTCTTCATCTCTGTCCTCCATCATGACATGGGAGTGGGTCTTTAGGTTTGTTGCCACTGATGGGACATCATGATCAGAGCAGTCAGCGGGGTTCTTTGTGGTTTCAAAGGCAGCACCTGCTGGTCCACGAGGCTCGAACCCGCGGCTACAGCAAACTCCTGCTGGGGGAGAGCTGCACCCGGCTGGCCGTCAGACTGCTCACCTGCGTCAGTCTGGGCAGAGGAGCTCACCTGGCTCAGGACACGGTGGGTGTGTCTGCAGGCTCTCTCCCACTGACCCCCCCCTCCGTTTTAACGGCCGTCTTTTGTCTGCAGGGTTTCTCCGACTGCAGATTTGGAGATGTCACGTTCGTCCGGCCGATGAGGGAGTTCTCAGCCAAAGAAATCGCCGTCTACAACCACATGTTCCGCGTGCCGACCGTGGTCGTTCCCAGCCTGGAGACCAAGGTGAGACCCCCCACCCCCACCCAGCTGCAAAGAGAACAGACCATTTCCTGCTGCTGCCACTCTGACCCGGTTCTCCTGTGTTCTCAGACGCTGGAGAAGGCCAGCATCCAGCGCCTGAGCGAGAGCTTCGTCAGCAGACTGCAGCAGGACTTCCCGTCCACCGTCAGCACCATCTACAGGTCAGGCAGCGCTTGGTCCAAAGCTGCAGGGTCTCCTCCGCCCTCTGACCACAGACGTCTGTCTCATGCAGGACCAGCGAGAAGCTGCAGACAGCGGGTGGGGGGTGCTGCGAGGAGGACGGCAGGTGTCTACTGTGCGTTTGCAGCCTGGACACCGCTGCAGGTGAGTCCCACCTGAAGCAGCAAAGTGGACGTCAGTCTGCAGCTGCAGGTGGCGTCAGCGTGGATCTTATCCGTTTGAGAACCCCGTCTGTCCTGCAGGGAAGGCCTCAGCGCTCCAGGCCAGGCTGATCTCAGAGCAGCTCTGCTGTCAGAAACCTGCAGGTAGGTCCTGCTCCTGCTCCTCTGTGTCTGACCTCAGTCCATGCTACAGTCTGGTTTGGCTTAAGGGACGGTGAAGGTGGAACCGCCCCCCCCTGCTGGACCGTGCTGTTCCTCTGCAGATGGAGAGTGTGGGAGCGCAGCAGGTGGCGCCGTCTGCTGCTCCTCAGAGTAAGTTTGAACTTGTGTGAGTCCTGCAGATCATGACGGGATGTGTCGCCCTCCGGCCGGCTCGCCTTCCCGTGTCTTTCACCCTGTCTTACCTTCAAGCCGCTGGTGGTTGGTTAGTATGCGTTTGGGGGGGGGGGCAGGTCGTGAACCGAGAATGGGGGAGAGAAACTGAGAGAGGAACATCAACAAAGAAAAGTCAACTTTGGAACCATTTCACTGGTGTTGATAAGGAATAGAGTCTGCAAGAGAACAAGTCCATCTAGAACCGTCTCCAGAACCAACGTGCACGGAACCCCAGAACTGAGAGAACCGTCTCCTGAACAGGGCAGGTCATGACCGACAGAAGAAAGAAACCAGATCAGCTGAACATTCCTGGCTTAATATTGACCCACTTAACATATTCGCCGGGGCAACTGGTAACCATTCCTGTTTTTACAATAACTCCTAACGTACATGCCACCAACGAACACTTTTAGCCTTGGACGCGCTTAAAATACGTGCGGACAAAAAGAGAAAAGAGCATCTTGTATTTCATGTGACCAACATGAATTTCCGTCAGTTTTTGTGTTGCTGGCATTTAAAATATGTGAGAATAACTTCAGGTTTTGCTATTATTGTGTATATTTTATCTGGAGGGAATAAAAATGGCAGACACACATATTATACACTGAATAACTTTTTTACATTACTTATTGGTTTCGTCCATAATTCTATATAAATGTTAATAAATTGAATAAAGCAACAAAACAACCTGCAGAGCCGTTTGGGAGCCGAAAGAACGGATCTTTCTTAGTGAGGCGATCCAGAAGAGTTGGTTCTGTAAGAGGTCCCTGAGACAAACGCATCAGTCCTGGATCCACTGTAGCTTCATCTCCTCCCATCCAGACTTGAACTTCTTTCAAAACAGACGTTGAATCTCTCAGTAGAAGGAACCGACCCCCCCTCCCCCTCCCAGATTGAGGCTTGCAGCTCCTGTGGGTGAAGTTCTGGATGTGCTTTTGGTTTCAGAGCTCCAGAGAAGAAGGACCTGCAGAAGCTGCTGTGTTACAGCTGCCAGCTGACCCTCAGAGACATGGTGAGACCATCTTCTGCTTCAGTCTGCTGACTTCATGGAATGGAATGAGTGACTGAACCAGTAATCCTGAGGTTTTAGCAGAAATCAGACAACATTCTTAGGATTTTGAAGCTGACAATAGAAACCAGCCAAAAATAGAAACTGACAGCAGCAGCTCACAGACCAGACTCTGAAGTGCTTTCTTCATCCTTTCAGTCTTCAGTGGCTCATCTTCCCCAGTACATCCTGACAGAGGCTCAGAGGAGGAACAGGAGGTGAGGACACTGCGTTATTCCATGTTTTAGGTTTAAGCTTCTGAACAACAAAGAAAAACTGGATCAGCAGCTTTTCCTGAAAACAGTCCAGTGTGTCATTCTTGACCTCATCAGTCATCACTGGATTTTATTCTAATAGTCATGTTTCTGTCAGCAGACCTGCTGGTTTGTCAGTTTTCCCATCAACATCTGTGCAGCGCGGCGTTTCACGCTGCAGATGTTCAGACTGAAGGCAGAGCGGTTTGGCCAAAGCAGCTTTCAGATGTTTCTATTGTTGCTGTTTCTGCAGGTCTCTGATGAAGGACGAGATCAGAGAGTTCCTGCTGGAGGAAGAGGAGGGCAGCAGCAGCTGATCAGACATGAGGAAGAAGACTCCTGGTGGGCAGAGAAGCTTGCTCAGTTGTAGCTCCTGCCAGATCTGTTTTGGGAGACTAAATCAGTTCTTTGGACCTTAGTGGCCTTTTATTAAAATGCTTTTGGTTTCATGTTTGAACCTCATTTTCTGCATCTACTGCAGAAATCCAGCAGCCAGAACAAACATCTCAGGCAGGAATGAAGAGGGTTCCTGACATCGGCAGGGACAAAAGCCACGCCCACCAACACTTGATGAAAACCTTTATTCACACATTTTTCTGGAAAATATTTCCAACACAAACACACAAGTATTTACAGAAGAACAGGGGGGCCCAGGCCTTCAGACGCCGTTGATGCAGGCGGCGGGCAGCGTGGACTTGTCCAGGTCATCAAAGTATGGGTGGGTCATGGCCTCCCGCGCAGAGATCCTCTTGGGAGGGTTGTAGATCAACATTTTCTAAAAACACAAGGAGGGTTACTGAAGAGGAACCGGAATGTAAATAGTAAAGGTCTGGTTTTGAAGGGTTCTGCTGACCCCCGGTGGTGGTGGTGGGTGTTCTGAGATCATTAAAGAATAAAAAGACTGAAATGTTCCTTACTTTGGTGCTTTTCTTTGGAGATTGCAGCTAACCCCACCCCATGAGAAATGTCCACTTGATGTACTTTATTCATAATCTGAAGAACTTCTCACCGCCAGCAGGTCCAGGCCGTTCTTGTCCAGGTTCTTCACCATGGAGGACAGGCTGCCCTCCTTCCATTTGGGGAAAGTGTTTTTGTAGTCAGGCAGGCTCTCCACCTCCGGCCACACGTCATTGTTGGGGGTCCCCAGGGTCCTGCGGGGCAGACGGACAATAGAGCCCCTTTACTCTCCAAGACCTGATCTCTCCTGGAAGCGTGTGTGTGCTGAGAGAAGCTGAATAGTTCTCCCACACGGTACCTAAAGATCCTGAAGAGCTGGTCGATCTCGGAGTCTCCGTGGAACAGGGGCTTCTTGGTGGCCAGTTCAGCAAAGATGGTACCCGTGCTCCACACGTCCACTGGGGTTGAATATCGGGGGGAACCCAGAAGGACCTCAGGAGCTCGATACCACAGAGTCACGACCTGAGAACGAGAAGCTTGGATCAGCCGAGCAGACCTCAGCGTTCGGTTCTGCAGCGGAGCGGTTCCCACCTCGTGGGTGTAGACCCGGACGGGAACACCGAAGGCCCGGGCTAAGCCAAAGTCTGCCAGTTTGATCACCCCCTTGTTATCAATCAGAAGGTTCTGGGGCTTCAGGTCGCGGTGGAGGACCCGCCTTCGGTGACAGAAGTAAATGCCCTCAAGGATCTGATAGAGGTAGCTCTGTAGGGGGGGGCAGAAAAGGGAACAGGCTCAAAATGGTAGACTGCTAGTTCCACACCAGAACATCCTCACAGCACAAAGCATCATGGCTGCCTCAGAGGAACTGATGATCTGTGATGTTTGGAGCTGCAGTCCGTGGTTAGTGAGGAACCTGGTGTGTTATCATTCAGAGACCCCCCTCCCCCAGCTGAAACCTGGATGTTCAGCTTAATAGAAAGGGTTTGTCACAACAAAGAGTAGGAATTCTAAAAATGAAGCGCTGAGTGTTTTACCTTGACCAGCATGGGGTCCATGTACTGTCCTGACGGGATGCTATCCAGGTACTTCTTCAGGTCCATGGACAGGAACTCAAAGATCAGGTAGAGGCGAGATTCCTGCATCAGGACATCCAAGAGCCTTTCAGGTGAACACAAAGGTGGAACCGTTATTGCACCTCCAAGATCAGCTGAGGGATTCAGCATTAACGCTACTCTGAACATCCCTACAGAAGGACTAAAGAGTTCAAAACCAAAGCAGGACTCCTCTGGAAAGAACATGGAAGCAAGTGGAGGCCTCGCATTACATGTGTGCACGTGTTCAGGTCAGAGTTCATGATCCAACAGTCAGAAAGGGACTTCTGAACAATCATGGATCCACAGAGAAGTGCTGAACAAGAACAAACATCTGGACTATCCCCAAACGTTCAGATGAGACCAGAGGGACTAAAACCAGCACCTTTGACCCGAACATCACCTCACTGCATTTTACCTGCAGTGCATGGACATTAATGTCTGGAACCATGTTCAACGCACACATGCAGCATACCGGACGACGTTGGGGTGCTTCAGCTCCTGGAGCAGCGACACCTCCCTGACAGCGGTGCTGGGAACTCCCTCCTCCTCACTCTCCAGGCGGATCTTCTTCATGGCCACCACCTGTCCCGTGGACTTGTGCCGGCCTTTGTACACCACCCCGTATGTCCCTGCAGACACCAGAGCAGAGTCAGGGGGTGAGGAATCAGACGTCCCAGAACCACTGCCGTCAGTCACCCCATCAATCAGATTGTGGTGCAGGGGACCACCATGATCAGAATGAAGAGCCAGGATTTGAACCAAAGCAAAGCTTGAGACGTCATCCTGGGACATCTCCATACGGGTGGAGGAACTTTCAAGGACTTCCAAGTTCAGCATCCAGGTGGGGCCTCTTTCTTTGGTGGCTTTCACACCCCCCAAAAAATCTGGGCAATATTTTAGAAAAACAAAAACATTTTTACTCCACCAACCTTCTCCGATTTTCTCTATTTTCACGTAGTCCTCCATCTGTTCCTGAAAGAGAAGACAAATCCTCTCAGCTCGGACTTCTGCAGATGTTCAGACTCCAAACGGTCAGATCCTCCGTTTGAGAACCGATCTGAACGTTCAGGCCTGAAAACCGTAAAACGAGCAGCACAACGTTATAGAGACAAAATAAAAACAGTAGGAATCGAACCAACCACCGACTTTCACCGGCCAGCTGAGGCCTCTCTAAACCTGAAAACCAGGTTGGGGGGAAACCGAACCGAGCCGTTACCGGAAGGCGCATGTCCGTCCGCCAACGCGCCTCTCCTCATATCAAAGATGTACCATTTCATATCGTGATCTACCGGTTGAAGCCGTTAACAGTCGCCGCTTCTTACCTCCGTGCTGTCGCCGCTCACGCTGCGGATACAAAGCTGACACTCTTTAAAATTGAGCGCAGGACTCGGCTTCAAAACGCACCAATCAGCGCGCTCGACGCTGTTCAAAACAGCTAATCAACGAGCGGGAACGTAGCTGGACGCGCTGACGTCATTCAGGTCTCCTGTCTGCGTGCCTGAACGAAAACACATTCTGGATCAGTCTTCCCCAATGAGTTATATCACTAGAGGAGACACTCCCGCTTTAGAAGCCTGGCCGACGGTGGCGGAGCGCGACGCCATCTTGGTGAGGTCGACGACGCCCACATGACAATGATTTCTATTGCTTTTAGTGGTGTCTAAGTAGCTTTTATATACTATATATATATTTACATTTATATATATTTATACATATATATAAATATATTTATATAATATATAATATATTTATATATATAATATATGTATAGATACATCATTTTTTGTTGTTAAAGAAGAGAAACAGACAGCTTTAGCTCAAACTTTAATGAAAATCCATTGTTGCAGGACTTATTACAAATAAAAAAATTATTACAAAGAATAAAAAAAAAATTCTAAACATTTAGAAGTTTTACACCTCTTTGACATGTAATTTAAATTATTTAGAAAAACCCAACAATAAGTCATTAACATTAATAATAATAATAATAATAATAATAAATCAATAGTGAGTCATCAGAAAGTAAATACAAACAATAAATAATAACAATAAATACATAATAAGTCAATAAATGATAATAAAAATAAGTATATTAATAATAATAAAAAAATATTCAAAAGGAGTCCAAAAGTGAACAATAGATTTACCATAAGAAAACAACAACAACAACAATAAAGAAAAACAATAGATTTATACTGATTCATGTGAGTGATCAGTTTGTGTAACACAGATGTTATGGTGTCGGGTTTCAAGCAAACAGTCTGGCCACAGTGATCCATCTGGGTTAACTCTTTTTATTGCTAAGATCCACTTTTTCCTTAAGTCTGAATCCATTGGAAACCTGCAAGAAAAGTTCAGTCTCTGAGTCAGAAATGTATAAATCTATATTACTATAATAGCCTAGTATGCTGTATACAGATTTAGCAAAATAAAATGTACATTTATATTGACAGTAAATTATACGTACATCATGCAGCATGTTGATAATAGCCCTGCAGCATCATGCATGTCAACATGTGTATGATTAATGAAGCCCCTGCAGCATTAAAAGAAAAAATTATAGTACTTACCTGTGAAATGATATACAGTACCTTCCTCCTTCATGGACTCAGTTCTCTGATTTTGGCAGTTGAAATCCAAACAATGAACTGGTATTTTGCAAAAAATGTGTTCACATGCATTCACTGCAGCAGTAACTTGACCTCACCAAGATGGCTGTGCTCTCCTCCCATGAGGAATCACGTGATGTCTCCTCTAGTGATATAACTCATTGGTCTTCCCTGTCTCCCCACTAAAGTTTTTTCCTTTCTCGTTCGTTGGTTTTCAGATTTAGTGCCTGTAGCTTTTTTCATTTCTGAAACCGTCCCTTTGTTGACTTTCATATTTCAATCTTTCTTTTTTTCCTTTTAAAACTTTTCTTTTTAAATTTAAATTTTTTCCGCTTTTAATAGTTTTTAAAGAATTTTACTTACTTTTTGTTTTGTATTAAACATTTTTGTCTTCACCGTCTTTTTAGTCTTAATCATTTCCCTGGAAACCTGTCTCTCGTTACACTTGTCTTCATCCTCTGTTGTTGCTGTTCACCATACCCCTTCAGCTTTCACTGATCTGCACAGGCGGTTTGGCGGAGATTTGTACACTGAATGGCCTTCCTGACACAATCCTGTATTTTCTTTAGGCCGGGGACCTGAGCGTAAAGGGTCTTGCCCAAAGACCCACACTGGATAAAGCTCAATGTACCCCATGGGAATCCAACCCGGGTTTCTCATGCACCAGGCCTACATGCAGCCAATGTAGTCATCCAGCTGCTCTTCTGGCCATACTCTGGCCATACTCCGGACCAACAGAGTGAAGATCCCCAGCCGGCAGCCACCTGATTAATCAATGTACATTCATCTGGTACTCCATAAGGAACCCCTACGGCGTCTATGTAAGTAGGGTCAGTGTCTGTCAGCCACACTTCCCGCTTATGGCGAGGTTTCCATCTGTGAGGATAAATACCAGACATTTCAGCAACCAAAACGTAAACTGTTATAGGATACACAGAAAAAGGTAACAGAATTTAGTTTCAAGAGTTGCAAGTCATAAATAGTAGCAGTATTCTCTGGGTTCAGTGGATTTCCTTTAGCCATTAGTTGTCTTGGGCAAACATTAGTGGGTGGACTTACAGTCCTCCCCTCAGTCGAAAGGGTTGTTCCATTTTCATACCCAGGGGGGCGCAAGTACTGCCAGGTATGCCACACTATAACAATGGTTATGATCACAACAACAATACATTTCACACAAATTTGAAAACCTTGGTTTACCATCTCGACCAACTGTTATTTCTTTTGTCGTCGTCTATATGGGTTGGCGGCTTTACAGGAGGCTTCACTGACTTTCGGGTCTACCCAGACTCTAAACGTCTGAGTCCACCCTATTATCAGACTTTAGCTCACCTTCCACCTTTGAGTTTCCAGTCGAGATTACCTTTTTACAATATAAACAATATGTCAGGTGTACACAGGTGGATCCTCCAGCGAATTTGACTGCAGTAGGAGTGGCCAGCAGTGCCTGGTATGGCCCCTCCCACTAGGGTGAATACCAGTGTTATTTCTTGATGCTTCTTATCAGAACCCAATCACCTGGTTCTAAAAGCTGGTTTTCCTGCTGAGGGGCAAAAGGTTTTTCATTAGTCAAGATGCCTCTTTGTTTTACTAAAACTTCTTTGCTTCTTTATTAGTCTCCCATTGGTTTTTAAACTGTGGTAACCTGTAAGGTCTTCCAAAAAGGGTCTCGACCTTATTGCACTGGTAATGTTAACTTTATGCACAGTTTCACTAAATCTAAACACTGTGTCCAGTGTCCACAATACATTCCTTCAGCCTATTGTTAATTGTACCAGTCATTATTTCTACTAATCCAGCACTTTGCAGGTGGTAGGCACAGTGATTCTTCAAGACAATGTCAAGTCAAGCCAAGTCAACTTTATTTAGAAAGCGCTTTCCAAACAGCAGGAGCTGACCAAAAGGCTTAACAATGCGGAATAAAACAAAACAACAAACTAAAACAAACGGTATAAAATCAAGAAGTTAAATAAAAATAAATAAGACCAATTAAAACATCAACTCACACCGAGTTAAACGCCAGAGAGAAAAAGTGAGTTTTTAACTTGGATTTAAAATCATTCAACGAACGGGCCTTCCTAATCTGCAAAGGGAGTGCATTCTACAAGCTGGGGCCAGCAACGGCAAATGCTCTGTCCCCCTGAATTTCTGCCGTGTCCTTGGCACATCCAGGAGCAGCTGGTCAGCTGATCTAAGTGAGCGGGAAGGGGAATGCAGGTGTAGCAGCTCAGAGAGGTAGGGTGGAGCCAGACCACTTAAAGACTTAAAAACAAATAAAATATATATATATTTTTTTTTAACTCTAAAATGGACAGGCAGCCAGAACTGGTGGGATAAGCTCTCTCTTCCTCGTTCCAGTTAACAAGCGTGCACCAAAGTTCTGCACCAGCTGGAGACGGGACAAGGATGAGTGAGGGGCACCAAAGAAAAGAGAGTTACAGTAATCAATCCGAGTTATAACAAAGGCGTGGATTACTGTCTCAAAGAACTTTCTTGATAAAAACAATTTGACTTTAGCCAGCTGCCTTAACTGAAAGAAGCTGGATCTCACCACCGAACTGATCTGCTGGTCCAAATTAAAACCAATGTCCATCTTCACTCCTAAGTTTGTCAGAGTAGATTTAACGGATTGAGTGAGAGAGCCCAGAGCTATTGGGTGTGACTCACTGTTGACACTGGGACTGAAGACAATCACCTCTGTGTTTTCGTCATTGAGGTGGAGAAAATTTAAGAGCCATCCAGATTTGTAATCTCTTCAAACACTTAATTAAAGGGCTGATGGAGTGGGCATCCTGCTTTGTTATTGTATTAATGTGAAACATAGTTCCTATCCTTTTCATAATTAGATTAACAAAATGAGACCCATTGTCACTATAAATAATAATATATCTATATATATATATATATATTTTTTTTTTTTTCCAGGTATACCATACTGAGGAATTATATCTTTGCATAATGCTTTGGCTACTGTTATTGCATCAGGATGTTTTGCTGGGAACAATTCAGTCCATTTAGAGAATGCATCTATTATGACCCAGACAGAACTTTTCCTTTTAATTCTATCAAGTCCATGTGTATAACCTGAAACTGATATTGGGGAGTTGGAAACTTCCCTCGTGTTGGTCTAAGATTTCCCTGAGCATTGTGCTTACATGCTCCAATAAAAAAAATTTTTGAATAAGAATTAAATCCAATGTTTGTTTATATGTCCCATCATTCCCCCCGTTGACACATGGGTCACCCCATGGGTCAATATAGCTGCCCATTTAAAAAAATATAAATTTATTTCTATAAAGTAGGTTTGTTGTCTGGTCATACATATATACCATTTAGGAGTTTAGCATTATGTTTGTTCCAGAGCTCTTTTTCAGGTTCCAAAACTCTGTTGTTGCATTTCTTTAAGTATTTCTTTGTCAACCACCTCATTTTTCATTGAAAAACCATCTACATAAAGTATTAAACCTTTCGTCAGTGGTTGATTTATTAGGTCATGTCTGCTCTGTGCTGTTTTTTCTGCTAATTCTTGGCAATCATGCACACTTCCACCTTAAGGAAGTGGCAACATTGTAGCAGGTTCCAACTGGGTGCACCATTCTATCGTGAGGTGCGGTTGGAACAGTAATGCGGCCACGCAGGATAAGTGTCGCGCAGGCGACAAAAAAAAAAGTTAAGTTCATCTGTAAAAGTAATGCCAAAACTGCATGCGAAACCTTAAGGGTCAGTGGGTGGAATAGTACTATTGTTGCACTTACTTCTACTGCCATTGATGCCGCCAACTGGTGTCCTAACGCAATGCGGCAGTACACATGCCACACCATCTAATTTTGAAGAGAAATAAGCTACAGGTTTCATTTTGTCTCCATGTTGTAGGACTAAAACAGAGGTCATGAAATGACCTTTGCAGTCTACCATTTGTACAAAAGTTTTACTATAATCAGGTAATGCCAATGCCGTGCTGGACACCAGAACCTGTTTAATGTTACCAAAGGCCGCGTCCGGTTCTTGTGTCCAGGTTACAGGGGAATTCATTTTTAAAATTTTGTCATACATCAACTTTTGGAGAGAAACCATTATTTCAGCATAGTTTGGTACCCAGTTCCTGCAATTATTAATCAGACCTAAAAATGACATCATTTGCTTCTTCGTTAGAGAATTTGGTGCTTGCAGAATTGCAGTTTTCCATTCTTCCATAATTGTGCGTCCTGCTGCGCTTAAATATGACAAAGATATTTTACTTGTTCCCTGCACAGCTGTAATTTATTTTTACTGACTTTGTGGCCTTCATCAGCTAAATGTTTTAACAGTGCCACTGAATCCTTCATACAAGTTTTTTTTCTCTGGTGATGCTATCAGAGCATCATCCACATAAATTATTTTTTTTACTTCCCCTGGAGGTTGGAATTTTTGCCGTGCTCGCTATCATTTCGCACTAACCTTGGGGTAGTCTGATGTAAGTGTACATTTGGCCGTCATATGTGAACGCAAACCAGTACTGGCTGTCCTTGTGGACAGGCACAGGAAAGAATGCATTACTGATGTCTACCACTGTGAAGGCGGCTGCATCCGATCCTAAAGAGTTCAGTTATGTATAGGGGTCAGGCACACAGGGTGCTCTTTGAATAACTGCATTGTTTACTGCTTGTAAGTCTCATACCATCCTCCAACCAGTGGACGGCGCCTGTTTTTTCACTGGAAATATAGGAGTATTACATGGTGAGTCATTGCACTTTATAATTACTCCTGCAGCTATTAAATCTGAAATTACTGGTTTAATACATTCTTGTGCATCTGGTTTTAAAGGGTATTGTCGAACACATGGCCTATATTCTGTTTTTGATCTAATCTGAACTGGTAAAGCGCCTTTAATTAACCCTACATCTGTGGGTCCTTTAGACCACAGAGTGTCAGGGAGATCCTTTAACAGATCTTCCTCCTCCTCAGTTAATGCTAATAATCATCTGGCCCAATCCTTTAGTTTTTCTTCCAAATGCACACCCATTTTAACAGAAGTTGTCCAAAACAAAGCCACTCGAGTCAGTCCAGTTGAGGGACTTCCCTGGATGTGGGGTGATAGTGTTGGAATCCAGTCATCAGCACTTTCCCCCATCCTAACCATCTCCCCCAGATCCTGCCACTGCTGATTGTGCCCATTCAGCATGAAGACATGCCAAAGGTGATTTAAAATTCAACATGTTTTCCCCCATTTTTGCAGCTACAGCTGCACTGCATAAAATTATGTAAAAGTGATTTTAGTTGCACTAACTCTAACTGAGAAATACACACGATTCCACCATTTGAGCTTTCACTGAAACTCGCGTGGCTGCAGGCTTTGCTCCTGGAATTTGTTCTTTGATAGCTGTCCTACACGCACCATCGTCATACAAGAAAAAAATCATCACATTCCCATTTATCCTTAATTTAATTTCTGATTTCACATCTGCATAAGCCAATAAATCCTAGAACTTCATTAACACCTCATCATCTCTATCTGACTCATCATTCTGCTTTTCAGGGAGTCCTGTATTAAAAAATGCAAAGCTCCCTGTCCCCTGGCCTCGTCATGCTTTTTCCTTCTCTTCCACAGGTCCAACACCCTGAAAAGGGGTAACCATAAGCTCCTCTCTGACATCCTCACTACATCTCAAACCTCTTCTGTCATGTCCTCTCTGGAACCTCTCCTTCTTCGGCTGCCTCCACCATGATAAAACACTTCCACTCAAACTTTCCATGTCCTGCACAAACTGATTCACTTTTGCTTTGTAAGAAATCACACCTTCTATAGCTTTCTTAACATCTTCCATTGTCCATGTCCTATACACTAAAACACAAACTAAAATATACACTAAAATAGTCGGGGCTGATCATCTCCTGCCTGGGGATTTGCAACCTGGATCATTGGAAATGATTCTGTCATTGCTGAAGTTTCTTCAGGTGCAGAGGGGAGAGGAAAAAGTCCCTCTCCCATTGTTTTTGACCACTGTAATTTCTGCCCTGTCTGTGATCTAGTCACATACCTTTTTGAGAGGATTTCCCATCATTAGGTGGGGGATCCTTTAATAACTGGGGGTAAAGAGAGCTGTTAACATCTGCTCCGTATGGAGCAGGCGCTCCTCCTTCCTGCACGTTCTCGTCCTCCTTCCTGCAGGCTCGTGCACGCGCCCCCTCCCTCTGCTCTCTCCTGTTCTCTGAAGCAGCACTGCCCTTTTTTCCTTCTTTCCGCCTCTTTCAACCAAAATTCCGTAGACTCAAATCCTGCTTTCTGCATTTTCTTCTGATCTTTTCCTGTCTTTTTTTTAATCGCATCCTGTAATGCAATTATTTTCTGAGTGTTTAACCTTCCATTAAATCCATAGTCTTTTACCCATTTATCCAAATGCTCGTTTTTTGCAGGATCCAGACTTTCCACATACTTCCAATCCTTGCTCTGCAAACTTTCTGTTGGACTTTCCTTACTCTGTGCCTTTCTCATTTTTAAAAATCAAAACTAAACAAAAAACACTTGTTTAGCAGTTCAAAAAAACACAATCTGCAAATTCAGCGATTTGCTAAACACAACAACAACAAAACACAGCAACAAGAAACAAACAGCAAATACGGCGATTTGCACACAAATCACATTAACATTCACACACTCTTTACTTTACTAATTTATAAATGCCGCTATCTTTAATTCCTACATCTGAAAGTTATGGTACTGGGATTTTGTATATCATATCTATTCATACATATATGTATTCTTTTCATTATTTTATTTAACACGGAATTTCACGGACTCCGCCGTCCAACCAAATGGTACGGGATTTCCAGGACCCCGCCGTCCTTGCCTGATAGTGTCTAGAATTCTCAGGGCTTTACTTCTTTTTAAACGCGGAATTTAACGGACTCCGCCGTCCAACCAAATAGTACGGGATTTCAAGGACCCCGCCGTCCGTACTTACGGAATTTCACAGGACTCCGTCGTCCATTCCGTTGTCTTTCTCCTTCGGTATACCGTCAACCTTTTGGACTCCAGCCAACGGGATGGGCACCAGTTCCAACAAAGGGTTGACTCACCTAGGAGTCAGCTGTGGCCACAGTCTCCTGGGGCCCACCACGCTCGCTGAAATCCTCAGGTATGTTGGTATCCGGCTGGAAGGACCAAATTAATGTTGGGTTCAAACAACCTGCAACATCATAACAATTCAAAAAGGAAAGAAAGACCAACGGACAAAGGTACCTTTACGAGGAGAGCAGACAGAGATCTACCCAGTAAACAATCTCTCTCCACTCTGGCGCAAATTCTGCTGCCCCCTCTTTTAATAAGTTGATTTGGGTTGTCTCTAAGTTACACATGCGCTGAGCTCTAAGGAGGGGAAACAGATAAAAACACAGCTGCAGCGCTATCAGAAAGCATTTATTACAACATGTCCATCCTTCCACAGTCTTCCCAAATCATCTCTGGACCTGCAAAGCCGTTTCTCACAGATAAACTAACACAGACCGTCCTTCGATTCATTTTAGACATAGCTAACACAGGTTCTCAGGAGAATGCTGAAAAGACGCAAAGATAAACATTTTCTCCCAAGGGTGTCACCTCCACCTTCCTGTGAAACAGATTTGGACACACACAGACACTTCTGCAAACATGATTATATCACCTATACATATAGCAAGGTGATGCATAAAATAAGCAAATATGAGATAACCTATATACATTATTCCAACACTTTTCTCAAAAACTCTTAATTTTTTAAAATGATTTTATTCTTATAACTTAGCAAGAAAATGTGTATATTTTTTAAATAAATAACATTGAGTTTTCTTTCTAAAACTATTAAAAATTAGAAAGGACACAATAGGTTAAAAAAACATTATAGATAATGTGCCACCTGCACATCAACAATCAATCAACATTACAGTCCAGTGGTTTACATTATTTCACTGAACATATAATAACGCCTGTCTCGCCCTCCACAGGTGGTTTGTCCTCCTAGCTCAGGTCCTCTACCAGAGGTTAATACTTCTGCCTCATCTGCTAAAGACATTGAACTTACTGTTGACACAGGCTCTGCTGTCTCTATTCTGCCATATCACATCTACAAAAAGCATTTTTGTGATACGCCATTATGCCCACCAGAACTTCAACTGGTGACGTACACAAGGAAGTTAATTCCTGTCATAGGCTGCTTAAATGCCACAGTGGTCAGAGGAAGCAAGACAGCTTCAGCTACTTTCTTTATTGTGAAAAAAGGCACGCCTCTCCTGGGACGAGATCTCATGGAGGCTCTGAATCAAAGTCAAAGTCAAAGTCAACTTTGTTGTCAATTCTTCACATGTGCATCACATACAATGAATCGAAATTCCGTTTCTTACTCTCTCGTGTCTGTTCAGGGGAAGAAAAATAAAAACAAAGTATACGTTTAAAATAAAATAAATAAGTAAAAAGAAAGAAAAAGATACAATTTACAATATACAACATAGGCAATTTGCTATAAAAGTGCGAGTGCACTTAAGGCAGTGTCTCAAGGCAGCGGGGGGGGGGTTCGTTTGAGCACTGTTCATGGGGGGATATGGGTGGTGGGTAGGTGGAGAGGGGAGAGGGTGTTTAGCATCCTGATGGCCTGGTGATAAACTGTTTCTGAGTCTGGTGGTCCGGGAGCGGAGGCTCCTGTACCTCCTCCCTGAGGGCAGAAGGCTGAACAGGTTGTGTGCAGGGTGGTGTGCATCCTTGATTATTGTTAGTGTTTTGCGGGTGATGTATAAGTCCTGCAGGGAGAGGAGTGGTGTTCCAATGATTCTCCTGGCTGTGTTGACTATGCGCTGCAGGTCTTTCCTGTTGCTGTGTGTACAGCTGCCCCCCCACACAGTGATGCAGCTGGAGAGGATGCTCTCGATGGTTCCTCTGTAGAATGTGGTCATGATGGCTGGTGAAGCACCTGATCTTTTTAGTTTCCGCAGGAAGTAGAGACGTTGCTGACCTTTCTTTGCCAATGATGTGGTGTGGGCGGTCCAGGAGAGGTCCTCACTGATGTGAACCCCCAGGAATTTTGTACTGCTCACTCTCTCCACAGCAGTACCATCAATGATCAGTGGCAGGTGTTGAGTGTGGCCCCTCTGAAAGTTGACAACAATCTCCTTTGTCTTGCCGACATTTAGCAGGAGGTTATTGTCTCTGCACCATTTTGTCAGCAGATCCACCTCTTCCCGGTAGTTGGTCTCATCGCCCTTGGTGATGAGACCCACCAGGGTTGTGTCGTCTGCAAATTTCACAGGGTGGTTTGTGCTGTGGGTTGTTGTGCAGTCATGTGTCAGCAGGGTGAAGAGCAACGGACTAAGCACACAGCCTTGGGGTGCCCCGGTGTTGAGAATGATTGTATTTGAGGTGTTGTTGCCGGCTCGTATTGTTTGTGGTCTTTGGCTGAGGAAGTCCAGTAGCCATTTGCAGATGGGGGTGTTAACACCCAGCTTGTCCAGTTTGCAAATGAGTTGCTGTGGTATTATTGTGTTAAATGCGGAGCTGAAGTCTATGAACAGCATTCTCACATATGCGTCCTTTTTGTCTAAGTGGGTGAGAGCTGGATGGAGAGCAGAACAAATGGCGTCCTCTGTCGAATATCTGTATTTCTGGCAATACTGTCCTTTCTCCTCACAAAGCTCTGCCTGCACCGGTGATGGCAGCAGAACCATCACTGCCTTGTTGCATCCCCCCGGCTCCTGACATTGGATGCGTGCATGCTTTTATGCACAAAGTGAAGATAGACTCTTCAGTGAAACCAGTACGGCAGAAACTGCGCTGCCTGCCACTTGCTGTGAGGGCTTCAGTGTCAGCTGAACTAGAACGCCTACTAAAGGCTGGTGTCATCGAGAAAGTTGACGCATCACCCTGGGTTTCACCGATTGTTGTCACTGGACAAAAAAATGGTGGAATTAGGTTGTGTGCAGATTTGAGGGAATCAAACAAAGCCGTAATCACTGACTGCTATCCATTGCCACATATGGATGACATTTTCGCCAACCTACAGGGTGCAAAATTGTTTTCCACAATTGACCTGGCTAAAGCATACTATCAGCTGCCACTGCATGAAGATAGCAGAGACCTCACAGCATTCATCACTCATGATGGTCTCTTCAGATTTTGCAGGGTTCCTTACGGACTTGCTTCTGCCCCCTCAGCTTTCCAGAAAATGATGAAAGAAATCCTCAAAGATCTTCCGGGTGTCCAAAATTACTTGGATGACCTAATTGTTTTTGGCAAAACTAATTCTGAACATGATCAGAACGTTGATGCTGTCCTTTGGAGGCTCAAGGAAGCTGGACTCGTGCTCAATGACCAAAAATGCAATTTCAGAAAATCATCATTGCGCTTTTTGGGTCATGTCGTTAGTGCAGATGGCATTCTTCCTGATCAGGACCACATTGAGGCTGTATTAAAAGCCCCTCCTCCATCTGATGCTGCTTCACTGAGATCCTTTCTGGGCTTGGTTTCCTGGTACTCCAAATTTCTGCCCAATTTTGCAACCGTTGTGGCCCCTATGCGTATCTGTGCCAAGGAAAAGAACACGTTTACCTGGACCTCAGCTGCCCAAGCCAGTTTCGAGGAAGTTAAACACCTCCTGGTTACTAGTGCTGCTTTGGCTCCTTTTGATCCAACCCTACACACTGTGTTATCCACTGATGCCAGTGACTGTGGACTGGGTGCTGTGCTAGCTGAAGTGCATCCTGATGGCACTGAGAAAACAGTGGTTTTTGCCTCGCGTACATTGACCGCCACGGAACAGAAATATTCTACTGTTGAGAAAGAAGCACTTGCTTGCGTCTGGGCAACTGAGAAATATTAATGATACTGATAATGAGACATATTTATGGGGACAATGTTTTACTCTCCGCACAGATCACCAAGCATTGACAACTCTGCTGACCACGAAAGGGATGGGTCGAGCTGGAATGCGTATTGCTCGCTGGTCTGTGCGCTTACTATGTTTTGATTATAACATCATTTACCGACCAGGCTCTAAGAATCATACAGCTGATTGTCTTTCCCACCTTCCCTTTCCTGTTGCTGATACTTTCATTCCGGGTCCAGAACCAGAAATGGTTGCTCAGATTTCAGCTGCTTTGTCTTCACTTTCCGTTTCTGACTTCGAGTTGGCATGTTCTTCTTGCCCTGAATTGTCTGTGTTACGTTCTCAAATGGAACAGGGTTGGCCTGCTTCCATTAAGTCAGTCAGCGAGGCCCTTGCTCCTTATTACAACATCAAAGATGAACTTTCAGCATTAGATACATTCATCCTCAGAGGTTCGAGGATTGTTGCGCCACTTTCTGTGAGGCCTATGCTAACTACTCTTGCCCATGAGAGTCATCAAGGCATCGTGCGCACTAAACAGCGCTTGAGGGACCTTTATTGGTGGCCAAAGATGGACTCCCAAGTGCAGGCTGCTATAGCCTCATGTGTCATTTGTCAGACAAATGACAAAACAGCTCATACACATCCTGCTCCCTTGCAGCCTGTTCCTCTTCCTGATGGACCATGGAAAAAGCTAGGAGTTGACATTGTTGGACCTTTTGAGACAGCTGACCCTACCTGCAGATTTGCTATCACGTTGACTGATTACTATTCTAAGTGGTCTGAGCTTGCTTTTTCACCAACTGCTACTGCTAATGATGTCATTCGGTTCTTGTCTAGTGTTTTTAGTTATCATGGTAACCCCGAAAACATAGTCACCGATAATGGGGCACAGTTTACCTCTCATGTATTCATCTCTTTTCTTCTTCTGCGAGGCATAACACACAGCAGAACATCTGTCTACTATCCAGCTGCTAATGCGGCGATTGAGAGATTTCACCGTGGTCTCAGGTCCTGCATTCAGACTGCAATTCAGCAATCTCTACCTTGTACAGAGACTGTGACAGACTGGCTCCAGGTGTACCGTGCAACTCCACATGCGACCACCTCCATCTCTCCTTATGAACTATTATACGGTAGGAAGATGCAAACCAAACTTGACATTTTTCCAATACCCCCTGCTGTTTCTCCTTTGGATGACGTAGCACGTTGTTCAGTTCAAAAACAGCAGAGCACTATGCAACGTTACACCAACGGTAGACGTGGTGCACGTACACCATCTTTTCTGCCAGGAGAGAAAGTGCGAATAAGGAAGCATCATGTTGCTAAAGCACACCCCAGGTTTACTGCTCCTGTAATTGTGGAGAGGGCCAAAGGTGCAAACTCATTCTTACTCAGTGACGGGAAGACATGGAACGCTACACATCTTGCTCGTTTTCCTGAGATGACTGAACAAGCTGCTCTCAATCATCGCAGACTGATGACACTTCTCCAGGCACATGGAAACCAGTTTGTGATAAAAACAAACCTACATGGCACAAGGATTATGTTATGTAATCGATTTTGGTGTAGCTGTGTGTTCAGAAAATTTTAGTTTTTCAAGTCATAGCTATTCATAGCTAGACATGAAACAACATGTTACTGTTTTGTTACTGGTTTAATGCTTATTATTTGGACTAAGTGATTTGGTTACTAAAGGCATTAAGTACAGTACCATACTGTTGAAGAGCTAATGGAAATTTATGAATATTTCTTT
Organism: Oryzias sinensis; assembly: GCA_037389245.1. Lineage (NCBI taxonomy): Eukaryota > Metazoa > Chordata > Actinopteri > Beloniformes > Adrianichthyidae > Oryzias > Oryzias sinensis. The sequence continues at coordinate 27,867,110 of CM074500.1, forward strand.
GTATAAGTATCTTCTTTTACAGATAGAGGAGATGTTGTGTCTTGTTCATATTACGTTCATGTTTACTCCATACCACTAGGAGACGCTGAAAAGGGAGATGTAGAAATGAGAATGAGGAAGTGGAAGGAAGGAATGAAAATGGAGAACTGTTGCTGAACGTAAATAAAGCTTCTGTTAATCTACTACGTTTGTCTTCTTATGCCTGAACACTACATATTTAACTTAATGTTAATTTGTTTAAATTAAACTTACCGGTAATAATAACTATTTCTTTTAAAAGGCTGCTAGAAGTTGAAGCTGGGGTAACTATGGTGCACTGGGGTTCTGTCCTCTTTTCTCTTCTACTTCTACCCTTCCTCTCCTCTATTCTTGATCATTATTCATCATTTAGTTCTCCATGCCTCTGTTTGGTGCAGTGTGATTCATGTATTGTCCCTCTTTTCCTCTCCCTCCTGGGGAGTGGGAGTGCTTCCAAACTCCAGTTGGCTCATCCGTGCTTCAGTTCCTGACCGTCTACCTCGCCTTTGCTCCCGCTCCTTCACCTGGCTGTGGATCCTGCCTCTGGCTCGTCTCTGCTCTGTACCATGTGTGAGTACCTCGTCTGTGCTCCTGCTTCTACACCTGGCTGTGGTTCCTGTCTCCGGTTCGACTCGCGCCTTTGACTGTCCCCCCAACCACAGCTGGATGAAGCTCGTCTGCTGGACTTTATATATGTAGTTGTAGATTAAGATACGTAAATTCTTCTCTAAGAGTTCTGGTAAATTGCCTGTCTGTCCTGGGAGAGGATCCCTCCTTCATGTGGGCACCCCTGAGGTTTCTTAGTTTTTTCCGGAATCCGTTTTTTTTTTGGAGTTTTTCCTTACCATGAAGGGGGGTCTAAGGGCAGGGATGCCAGTATAGCTTAGTCAGTTTGTTAGTTCATTTTAGTATTTTCCTATTGAACTCTTTGTATTTGTGATCCTTTTGAGTTCATGTTTTAATTTGAAGCCCATCGAGATGACTGTTGTTGTGATTTTGGGCTATACAAATAAAATTGAATTGAATTGAATTGAAGGTGGCGTTTGCTCTAAGCTACTTGACCAGACGAGCCAAGCGTTGGGGTCTGGCTTAGTGGGAGCGCGGAGCGGAGCGGAGCTTGGTCGCTCCTTTCAAGCTTTTTCAGTTCAACTCCTCACGGTATTTGATCCCTCATTGAGCTGCCGCTTCTGAACTCCTGCGCCTCCAGCAAGGGGTTCGCAGCGTTGCGGATTACACAGTGGACTTCCGGATTCTGGCTGCCAGCACCCGCTGGTTGGACAAAGCCTTGGGGGACGTCTTCCTTCAGGGTCTCTCCAACGTTCTCAAAGATTAGCTGGCAGCGAGGGAGACTCCGGAGGACCTGATTGATCTTGCGGTTTGTATCAACCAGATAATGAGGGAACAGGGTAGTGAACTACGCGGCAACCCAGGTCCCCGCCAACATCTTCCTGAAGGAGTTTCTCCGCTCCCTTCCACCATTCCACAATGGGTTGCCCCTCCTCTTCCGGAATCCATGCAGCTGTGTTTATACTGTGGACAGTCTGGACACTTTTTGCGCTACTGCCCGGGTAAACGTCAGGGTTCGCCAGCTATGAGGGAACTGGTAAGCCGCAATTTCTCTTTTTCTTCTCCCTCACGTGATCTGATCTCTCAGGAGGTAGTGGACAGACTTTAACTTCCTGTGGAACTTTTGTCTCCAACCTTACTTATCCACGCTATAAATGGGACAGTCATCCACAAAGTGTCCTCTCGTACCGTCAAAATAACTGTTTCTGTGTCTGGAAACCACACTGAATACTTACGTTTTTATGTTGTGGAATCTTTGAATCCATCGATTATTTTGGGTTTTCCTTGGTTATGCCGACATACCCCTCATATTGACTGGTCCACAGGATGGGTATTGTCGTGGAGTTATTTTTGTTTACTTAATTGACTTTCGTCTGCTGCTGTTCTTAGTCCTGTAAAGGTTTTGCAGACTCCAGATCCTCCTGACCTCAGTAACGTTCCTCCCGTTTATCATGATTTAAGTACTGTTTTCTCAAAGATTCGGACTAAGTCTATTCCCCCCCATCGTCCTTATGATTGTGGAATAGACCAGTTGCCAGGTACCCAACCACCTAAAGGCAATATTTATCCCCTGTCTCCACCTGAATGGGAGGATATGGACAATTATCTACAGGAGAGTCTACAGGCTACCTTCCTCCTCACCTGCTGGGGCTTGATTCTTTTTTGTGGGGAAACGTGATGGAGGACTAAGGCCCTACATTGACTACAGGGGTTTAAACAGCATTAATGTTCGCAACACCTATCCTCTTCCTCTGTTGCAGACAGCTTTTGACCTGTTCAAGTCTTTTCCAAACTGGACCTCAGGAGCGCTTACCATTTGATGCGTGTAAGAGAGGGAGATGAGTGGAAGACTGTCTTCAATACTCCTAGTGGACATTTTGAGTATCTAGTTATGCCCTTTGGCCTCACTAACACCCCTGCTGACTTCCAGTGTCTTATCAATGATGTCCTGAAAAACATGATAAACAAATTCGTCTTTGTTTACCCTGACAACATTTTGATCTTTTCTCCAGATCTCGACACCCCACATGCAGCACGTCAGAGCCGTACTCCAGTGCTTGCTCGAGAATCAGCTTTACTGTAAAGCAGAGAAGTGCGAGTTCCATACTATGCAGACCCAGTTTTAGGTCATGTGGTTTCACCTGGGAGTGTCCAGATGGATAGTAATAAGGTCAAAGCCGCAAACAGCTCCAGCGTTTTCTTGGGTTGGCCCATTTTTACAGGCGCTTCATCAGAGGCTTCAGTGGCGTTGCTGCATCCCTCTATATACTCACAACATCAGCGAAAGTACGTTTTGTCTGGAATGAGGGGGCCGATAAGGCGTTTACCGAGCTAAAGAGACGTTTCTCTACAGCTCCCATTTTGATTCAGCCTGATCCCTCCAAACAATTCATTGTGGAGGTGGATGCGTCTGAGTCTGGGGTAGGAGCTGTTTTGTCACAGAGAGCGTTTGATATTAAAGTCCATGCCTGCGCGTATTTCTCCTGCAAGCTCACTCCTGCAGAGAGAAACTATGACATTGGGAACAGGGAACTGCTTGCAGCTAAACTAGCCTTGGAGGAGTGGTTCTTGTGGACTGACCACAAGAACCTCGAGTACATCCAGACTGCCAAGCGTCTAAACCCTCGCCAGGCTAGGTGAGCTTTCTTCTTTGACAGGTTCAATTTTTCCCTGTCTTACCGTCATGGAAGCAAGAACATCAAGCCTGACGCTCTCTCACGGCAGTTCCAGCTGGAGGAGAAGTCTGAGGTGCCTGCTGAACCCTCTGCCATTATTCCTCCACACCTGGTTTTGGGAAACACTCGCTGGTCCCTGGAACGCAAGGTTAAGGCCTCAGTTTCAGATTCTACCATTTTAACTGCAAGCTGTCCAGATGTATGTGCCTCCATCCTTGCGCACCCTATATGAAGTGGAGGCATTCTTCATGACTGGCCTGTCACCCCGCTGTAACCAGGACCCGTTTTCTTGTGGCCCAAGGTTTTTGGTGGCCCTCTATATCCTCAGACATTAAGGCATTTGTGGCTGCTTGTCCCGTCTGTGTTAAGGCCAAGACCCCCAGGACCCCACCTGCTGGTTTGCTTCACCCGCTACCTGTGCCGTCTAGACCTTGGTCCCACATAGCCGTGGACTTCATAACTGGTCTACCCAATTCAAGAGGTCAGACGGTCATACTCACCATCATAGACCGTTTTTCCAAACTGATGCACACCATACCTCTACAGAAACTCCCGTCAGCCAAAGATCTAGCTATGCTTATCTCTCAGCATTTGTTCCGTTTACATGGACTTCCCCAGAATATCACCTCAGATCGTGGACCCCAGTTCATCGCTGCCTTCTGGAAGGAGTTTTGCAACCTCTTTGGGATCAAGGTTAGTCTGAGTTCAGGTTTCCACCCTCAGACTAACGGCCAGGTAGAGAGGTTTAACCAGGACTTGGAGACGACTCTACGGGCCATGTGCAGCAAAAATCCCAGGACTTGGTCATCTCAGCTCCCATGGGCCGAGTATTCCCACAATTCCCACTCATCCGGATACTCACCCTTCCAAGCTGCATAGGGTTATCAACCCCCTTTGTTTCCTCACCAGGAACAGTTGGCTTCTTCCTTGTGTCCTGCTGCATTTGTCCAAGAACCTGGAGCAAATACAGACTCGAGCTTCAGCGGAACCAAGAATGACTCACAATAGTGGCCAATCGTCGGAGGTCCGCTGCACCAATCTACAAGGTGGAAGACAAGGTGTGGTTGTCCTCTACTGACATTCCGTTAAAAGGGGGATCCAGAAAGCTGCTTCCCCGCCACATTGGTCCTTACCCCATAACTTGGATAATCAACCCTGTGGCTGTGAGACTCGAACTGCCTCGCTCTCTAAGAGTCCATCCAGTATTTCATGTCAGTAAGATTAAACCTGCCAGAGACTCCCCTCTTCAAGCTCTCCTGCATCCCCTCCAGCCCCCTGTCACGTGGATGGAGGTCTCGTATACACAGTCAAGGCACTCTTTGCCTCCAGAAGGGTGGGCCGTGGTCTGCAGTACCTGGTCGACTGGGAAGGTTACGGTCGAGCGGATCGCCAATGGGTCCCTGATCGCTACATTGTCGATCGTTCTCTGGTTTCTCATTTTAATCGGGACCACCCTAATCAGTCCTCCATCTGGCAGCCGGTCGTAAGGGAGGGGGTTATGTCATGGAAAGGTCTGACTTATTTTTCTGCTGCGGCCTCTCCTGGAGGCCCTCCCCTTCCTGAGGTCTCCTGCGAGAGTCACAGGTGTTCTGCATCATGTGTATTATGTTCTCTCTATTTAAGCTGTGACCATTCTATGCTCTGTGTCGAACCATCTTTATGCTCAAGTTCGAGTTGTGGTTTTGCTTTTGGCATTAAAAGCCTTCTACTTGGTATTGGGACCTGTGTCGATTATTCCTGCAATTGGGTTTTCTCCCCTTGGCCTCACCGTCACAAAAAATTGCTAAGAATATTGTCAGACACAATTTATGAGGGAAAATAACTTTAGGTTACAAAAGGGAACGTGAAATGAAAATTTGTAGAGCCCGAGCAGATCTTGACGCTACGTAGTTTGTCCAAGTGGGGTTACAGTAGTGTGACGTTACCTTCAGTCGAAAGGACCCCGAACGGAAATTCCAGGCCGAACGGTTGTGGTACCTACACCGGCATTCAGGCAGCTGCCAAGCCACAGCTGCAGTATGGGATATTGCAGTTTAGGGTCGAATAGGAATGATAATATTCAGGACTTGTCTTTTATTAACATAGTCTTTAGCAGTCACTTAACATCCGAAGGCTAGTAGGACATGCTACATAACCTATCATTTGTCCTATTGTCTATAAAGCCATCACTGTTACTGGGCCACAGTGGTTGGTCGAGATACATTATGGGATATGTGTGATGGATGATGGGATACGTAGAATATAGCCTTTGGATGTTAATAAATAGACAATAATGAATAGATAATTCTTGTTTTTATTTCCCCCCTCTTGAACGAATGTGGGTCACAGAGACACGGAAGTAGCGCCAGAAAGCGGCTTTTGCAGCAGGACGGAGATCGTACCGGGATGTGAATGAACCCAGCCATGAAAACGTGATTACCGATGCTTTTGTGCTTTTTAAAATAAATAAATCTGATCTCTAAACATTATCCGTGTCTGCCGTGCAGTGTAATAAGACACACGCAGACAGAAATGTGAAGGTATCTGCTGTGAATCCAACTACTGCTCACATCCGTGTTTATGAATGCCTTATGAGGTGAGCGACAGATTAATGATGGGCTAGGTATCATGTAGCCTTTGGATGTAAAGTGACTGCTAACCAGTATGTTAATAGAAGACAAGTCTTGAATATTATTATTCCTATTCGGGCGGTAGACGGCCATCAAGCTGCCCAAATCCCGGCATGAAAAGCAAAAGAGTTCTGCGGCGGAGCTAGGAGCTATGTCCCGAGAATCGCTGCAGTATGGCAAAGCAGCAAGCTTGGGCATCCTAAATCTTATGTTTTTCTGATATTCGAGATAATAATAAATTGATCATTCTTGTTTTTCTTTTTCCTTTCTTGAACGAATGTGGGTCACAGACACGGAGATACTGCTGAAAGCAGCTTTTGCGGCAGGACGGAGAGCATATCCGTGTTTGTGAATGACTTATGACGTGAATAATTATGACATGAATAATGACGTGAATAATTATGTCGTTCGCACGAATTAATTATTTCATGGGAACTAAATATTATTTCGTGGGAACGGAAGATTAGTTTGTGGGAACAAGATATTACTTTGTGGGAATGAGATATATTTTATTTTTTCCATGTCAGGACACGGGCTCCGCAGAAATTGGCCTGGTTTATTACTTTCCTTGCAGATTCAGGAGTTTGGTAGTGAATTTGCTGGATAAATGATTCTGGATAAACATCCTAATTTAGTGAGAAACAATCTGCCCAGAATGGAAATGTCACGCTGTGACCACATGTTTAAACTAACTACACTTTTCTAAAGTTTTCCATAAGTTCATTTCCTCAATTGTTTTGCTATCTTTGTGTGACCGAACACCCTCTTACATTTGTAACCCAAATGGAGACTGGATTTGATAGGTTAAAAACATAATTTATTAACTTGACACAAGTTCCATAAAAAAGAAAGTTAAAATAGGCTCGGACAGTTGGACCGCACTCCAACACTGCATGAGGGCGGCTGCCTCCAAGATCGCCTCAGCCCCACTGCACTGGCGGGTAGCCACAAACACCACCAAGGGAGATCTCTGATCCAACTCTCACCAGGAGTACCTGCTCAGGGCCCAAATGCACACAAAAACACACCACAACCCAAAGAGTGATTAAAGAAAATACAAAACAGAAGAGGTGCACCTGAGCAGGTCACCACCAATTTATGCCTGAAGACAGGGGGGTCCCCCTTACACAGTACTATATATGGCACCCACCAGCTACCATAAGGATAAGAGGAGGCAGCCACCTTCAGCCAGGTCCAGACACCAAGATACTAAAAATGAGCACAAAGCAGTTTAAAATGGATAAAAGCAAGGGCGTCAAGCTTGATTAAAACATTAAAAATTATGATGACTAAAAACACTACAAGCAAAACAGCAGTGGCAACTCTGCTGGAAAAAGGAAAAATAAGTTAGTTCCCTCCTGGGACAAGCATGTTTTACAAACCCTTATATTACCTCTCATGCCCCAGGGTCAGAACTCATGCCACCACCTGTTAATATAAATAGAATTTAAAATGTTGCAAACTCAAATGCTAAAAACTTTAGTAAAAACGGTCCACATGTCAAGCTCACCTACCAAGGCCAAACCAGGAAACCAGCATCTAGATGGAACTCCTACTGCTGCTATTTATCAGCCTTGTGAGCCAATCACAGCTCAACAGACAGGTGCTGGCCATGAATGCTAAACTATGGAACACCATGAGGGACAAACCACCACCCACAGCCCTGTCTGTCACATTTGGTAATATGAACTCCAAGATATTTCACAACAGTCCTAACAGGTAGGTTATGAACAACTGACTGATCAGAATTGTGAATTGGCAACAATTCACATTTGCTGAGATTTAGTTGTAACCCTTGTGCTATCTTAGATGACCCCACCTTTGCATTGACGTGTTCTCCCTACCATGACAAAGGTGGATAAAGGTGGAAAGACTTCATGTAATCCATGGACACCAGTGAAGATCACAAATCATTGAAGAAAAAAGGTTCAGAGCACTGTCTAGTGGGTCTAGATGACCCAACTCCCAAACGTTAAAGTGCCTAGGATAGCACAAGGGTTAAATCAAATGCTTTAGAAAGGAAATCGAAAGTCTGAAACATAAATTTTTGTTCAACCGTGTCAAAGGCTTTAAAGAAATCTAAAAATAGAGTGAAGCCATCATCTTCAATTCATTGACAAGGACATCCGAGCGGAGGGAGGATGGGACGTAAAGAGTGTTGGGGGGGCCGGAGGATGATCAGGTTCTTCCCCTTGGGCTTGGATGACCCTGCTCTCAATGTCCCACGTTAAATTACCAATAATACACGTGGGGGAAATAATGGGAGAACTTCCTGATCATCCCCTGAACAGTAGAGGCGCGAAAGGGCGTCAGGTTTTATATTTCCGCTGCCGGGCCTATAGGTGATGGTAAAATTAAACCTATCAAAAAGGAGGCACCAACGGGCCTGACGCGAATTCAGACATTTAGCAGAACGTAGGTAGGCGAGATTTTTATGATCCATCCAGACGATGAACGGATGTTCAGCACCTTCGAGCCAGTGACGCCACTCCTCTAGGACGAGCTTAATGGCGAGGAGTTCACGGTTTCCCACGTCGTAGTTTCTCTCCGCCGTGGAGAGTTTTTTTTCGAAAAGAATGCGCATGATTTTAATTTTCCCGAATCCATCTTACGTTGGGAAAGGACCGCTCACACACCAGAATCGGAGGTGTCGACCTCGACGATAAACTGCCGGAGAGGGTCAGGCTGAATGAGGATGGGAGCGGAGGTAAAAAGGTTCTTGAGTTTGGTAAATGCGGATTGAGCCTCAGGAGTCCAGATACACATTTATAAATAGAGGTAAGTTGAGTCAAAGGGGCAGCGATACTGCTGTAGTTCCTTATGAAGCGGCGATAAAAATTTGCGAAACTGAGGAACCGTTGGAGTTGTTTACGAGAAGTTGGAGGTTCCCAACTTGTGACGACTGTGATCTTGGCAGGATCCGGACGAATGTTACCCGAGTCAATGATGAAACCGAGAAATGAGATGGTGGGTACGTGAAACTCACACTTTTCAGCTTTAACGTATAGTTGGTTCTCTGATAAACGTGAGAAGACCTGGCGGACATGGTGGATATGTTCATCCAGGTCCGGAGAGTAAATAAGGATGTCATCCAGGTAGGCAAAGACAAAGCGGTTCAAAAAATCCCGAAGCACATCTTTAAAGAGATTTTGAAAAATGGCAGGGGCGTTGGTGAGCCCGAAAGGCATTACTAAATATTCAAAATGACCGGGTGGAGTGTTAAAAGCGGTCTTCCACTCGTCCCCTTCCCTCATACGAACGAAGTGATAAGCATTGCGAAGATCTAGTTTAGAAAAAAACCTGAGCTTCTTGGACAGAGTTCAACGCAGAATCAATGAGCGGAAGAGAATATTTATTCTTGACAGTAATTTGATTAAGTTTGTGGTAGTCGATGCAAGGATGTAATGTTTTGTCCTTTTTCTGAACGAAAAAGAAAATCAAATCACTCTGAAACGTCTCACAAAGACACACAGGACATCTGACACCAGCAGAAATGAACTTATTGTTAAAAATGATGCCAGGAGTCCAGCTTGAAAAAAAATGGACAAAAGAGCAAAAAAAAAAATAGAATGATTTTATTTGTTATTTCTTATTATTATATTTTCCAGGCTTTGTTTGTTTTGTTCTGCAGTAAGTTCATATTTGTACAATTTTGACAGAATATATTTTTATGGAGAGCAAAATATTATACGTTATTTAAGGTTTAACATGTTTTTTTCTGAATAATATACCTGTTTTTATACATATTTATGTTCAAAAAGTTAAGGTTTAAAAGTTCAGCTTTAGTCTGTGTTCAGTAAATGTTTATCTTGTTCAGCCCGTGACCTAAAGCGTGTTTTGCATTTAGGCCCCCTGTGTGACTGAGTTTGACATCCCTGTAACGCGAGTTTATAAGATTCATGCATTTATTGTTTAAAATTGGCACATAAAAAATAGGGAACACAAGAGGAACGCTTTCCAGGCGGAAAGGCGAGGTTTCCAGTTGTCCTGGAATGCAACAGGAGACGCAGAGAGCGTCACACCAGGAAGTGTGACGTAAACACTGAAAAGTCCAAAGTCCGCCAAACGTCAGATTCAGTGGTTGAAGGCAGAGAGAATCAAATCGCTCCGCGTGCACGGTCACACGAGCCCGAGAGGTCAGTGCGGCACGAGGCTGTACTCTGGGAACAGGTGAGATGACCGCGTGCGCGCCTTCCGTCTCCGTCTCCTTTGTGTCCGAGTTCCTTTACTGTAGTGAGAGCAGAAACGGAACTGCTGGGACTCTCCGAACACCACAGCGACACCTAGAGGCTGTTATCAACGTGCTGAATGTTTGATGAGTTTGGTGTCGTTTTAAAAATTGGAAATGGTTTATTTCAAGCAAACCTTATAGGCTGTTTTATATAGTAAGTTTTTTATGAAAGGACATTAAATTTAACCAAACTGTATATATTTGATAATGCAAAACAAGGAGTGAGGTGGAATCCAGTAAATGTAAATATGCACATGCTAAAATATTTAAACAAATGTATGATTTTTAGAGGACAAACTAAAAATTATTAATAGATTTGAGTACAGCTAGATGGGTTGAGTTGAGCTCAGACTGAATAAAACACCAGGATGTTTTATTCTCAGGTGTTTCCACAGTGATGTGGTCATTGCTAAATGTTATTAGTATTTTTATTCCTGTTATATTGCATATTATTAACACCTTTAACCTTTTTCTCCTCGAGAAGAGAACAATCGTGACGGTTCAGGATAGATGGTGACGTAATGGAAGTCATGTGACCTCCCTGGTTTAGTCAAAGCTCGGAGTTTGGGAACTTTTGGGAGCACGAGCTCCATCTTGCCATCACTGTTGAACTGTAACCAGTGTCGGCGCGCACGTCTTCCACAAAAATACACAGATCTTTGAAAATGGTTCATTACGTCTGCAGGTTCTTCATGTGGTCAGTGTGCTAAATCCAGACTAAACTGGGAGCAGTGAACGCAGCACGCGTTGAAATCTCAGCTAAAAACTTTTTAGGTGATCTCGTTTTTATCAGAAACTCTGACTTAATATAATCAAAGGAGCTGTTTTATTATGCAGTTCAGTTCAGTTAGATAACTGATGAAACTCCAGTTCAGAACCCAGATGTCTGAAGCCACTGCAACAGGACAAAGTGGATTTTAAAGCTGATTTTCCCCCTTCCATGTGCAAACCGTGTTTAAACTCATTCCTTCTGCCTTTTTGGTGTGTGTTCTTCTCTGCATGCTGTGGGGGGGCAGTATGACCCGGGTCAGCTGTCAGCAGTGGGGAACAGTTCCCGGCCTGGGCAGGGTGGACTTGTGGGTCCTGGAGTCCCCTCAGGTGAAGGTGGAGGTCCTCACACTGGGGGCCATCATCAGGTCTGTGTTCAGCAGAGGGAAGAACGGTCAGATGGAGGATGTAGTCCTGGGCTTCGATGACCTGGAAGGTAAGAACAGTTAAAACCGCCGCCCTCTGGAGTGAAGGAGACCCGGCATCTGCGTCATGCCGAGTTACCCAACAGGATCCAACAGGCCACTGTTCTCATCATAGACAGTAAATATCACTGGACCGCTTGACCCCTCCCCTCTCCCGTTCCAAACCGGAACGTTCCAAGAAGCCAAAATCCCGTAGACTTGTACAGAGACATAAACAGCCCTTACTCAGTCATTCTATTGGTCATTGATACCTTCTACTTCTACTACTGATACATTTTGCTTAACATTTTTTGGCTAATCTTAATCCAATCAGATGCCTCAGTGAAAGCATGTGGTGCCCGCTGGCCCTCACCTCGAACGTTTGATTGACAGATTCTCCTGAATCTTCTCCTGAACTTAGAACAAGCTTCCTCATGATTGGTGACAGTAGTCAGCCCTTTAGATGCGTCCAGGCAGCTGAACTCTTCTCACTCGTGTTTCCTGTCAGTCACGTCTGCACGTGTCTGTGTTCAGGGGAGGGGCTTTACAAAGGCTTTAGCTTCTAAATCAGGGGTCGGGAACCTTTATGGTTGAGAGAGCCATAAACACCACATACTGTATTTTTAAATTTCATTTCGAAAGAGCCATACAATAATGTAGTGTCCCTTTCACACACTGAGCCTTAAGGTTCTTTATTCTGGTTACTGCAGGCCATAACCAACGCCGTACAATTTGTTCAACAACTCCTCAGTCTCTCCCGCCGAGAGCGCTTCTCCCAACTTTTTATTCCCTCACTGTTGCACCAGCCCTCCTATTTCCCTTATTCGCCCCATAGCTGAACCCCATTGGTCCAAACTCCCCAACGACAGGCTGAGCGACACAACTGAGGGCCAATCAGCATCTCTGCTTGATGCGTTTAATTCATCCATTCATTTTCTATTCCGTTTAGTCCCTTTCGGGGTCACGGGGCTGCCGGAGCCTATCCCAGCCTATCCCGGCCGGGATTGATGCGTTCAATTAACTCCAGAATTTAGAATGCGACCCAACAACAGCCACCCAGTCCAAGTCAGTCCGCAACAATGTTTAAAACTAAATTTACAAGTGAATGTGTGCATTTGTTGTAATTTCAACACGTTTTAAGTACAATAAGTCTGTGGATTCTTTTTAAAAAGATTGTTATGCTGTTGCTAATAAATGATGAGTATTTCCTCTGGTGCTGCATGGTGGTTTTGCTGATGGTCTAGTCTGGTTGATATGTGGTGAGTTTCAGCTTCATGCAGCCGTTGACACTTTAAACGTGATGGTAGGTCTGAATGTTCTTTGGATGTGAGAAAGACTGCTCACATGCAGACGTGGAGCCAAACATTTACTCACGCTGCAGTGAGTGACGGGCAGCGTATTTTAAGTTTTGACAATCCGTGCGCGATTCACCTTTGCTTCCTGAGCCCACAACCCCCACCCTACCCCTGCTTCCTTCCTCACACATCCCGTGTGGGACGGCAGTTCGCAGGTTTCAGGCTGTTAAAAACTCTGTGAAATAATAGATGATAGTAAATTGATATTGATGCAGATTTTTCTCTAAGCACCGCTACTACTGCGCGCCCCTCTGTCATCGCATCGCACCCGAGAAGGACTGGTCCAATGGAAAAAAAAATGGTATAGTTAAAGATTTGTCTGCGAGCCACATGCGACCATCAAAAGAGCCATAGGTTCCTGACCCCTGTTCTAGATGGATGTTTGTCTTTATTCAGCCCTCACTCTCACGCTTTTGCAGGAATCTTTTCTCCTTCCAGTTCTGCTCTTTAAAGTTCAGGTACACTAAAGGTGTGTGAGACGGTTACTTTAGTGATCTGTGTTGCTGTCAGGTTACCTGTCAGATAAGCGGTACCTGGGCGCAGTGGTGGGTCGTGTGGCCAACAGGATCGCTGGGGGGCGCTTTGTTGTGGACGGCAAAGAGTACCAACTGGAGACCAACAATGGACCCAACGCAATTCATGGAGGTGTGAAGGGCTTCAACAAGGTGAGAGCTCGCCTTGTCCATCCGTCTGTCTGAGGCAATTTGTTCATCCAATAGAATAGAATCAACTTTGACTGGTAAAATATAGTTTCCAAATAAAAAAATCGATGTCAATGTTGGAAAAAACCATTTGGATTGAGGTACAGTAGGCTTTTTTTTTTACTATAATGTAAAAATAACCAAGTGCATCAAAGCAGACGATGCAGCAAAAGCTGATCAGTGCATCATTGGAGTCCAATGTGTGGAAAGATACTTTGTGCTTTATTTGATAGTAAAATAAAATAAATAAGGGGTCTGTCTGGTGTTTTGGGGGTGTGGCCTGTAGAGACACATGAGCTGCTCTCACAGGTGGATCTTGGTCTTTCTGCGTTTGACTTTCCTCACATCTTCAGGCTTTGTGGCTCGCTACAGAGGTGCAGGGCGGCGTTCAGCTGAGTCTCAGCAGTCCAGATGGAGACCAGGGTTACCCTGGGGAGGTCCAGGTGTGTGTCATCTACACTCTGCAGGTAAATGCCCTCATGCTTCACGTTTTTATTGCTAAATTCAGGTTTGTTGTCTGTTTGTGTCCACAGGCTGGAGCTTGAATGAACACAATACTTTTCTCGTTTAAGAAACCCCCTTAATAGTTTTTAAATATGAATGGATCTGCAAATAAAAAGCTCTGCTCAGTTTTGAGAAGATCTTCTCTGTCTTTGACTGGAAGATCCAGAGATTTTTTCAAAGCCTCTGCAGATTTTAACAACTCTAGAAGTACGCAGACCCACACCTTCTTTATCCTTTAATCATGCATACCGACACCTCGTCTGTGTGACCACCGGGCCGTCATCTTTAGTGTCCTCTGTGCTCTGCAGAAACGGGGCACAGAGCATGGTGAAACTTAAAGCTCCACTTTAGAACCAGATCTTTCATTTCAGCCTGAATGACAGGTGGTCAGGTGGTCAGGAGGTCAGGAGGTCAGCTTTATAGTGGAATGGAGGGTTGTGGCGGGTCGATGAGGATGTCATTTCATGGAGTCTTTCCAGCAGCTGATGACCTGCTTTTGCTGAGAAGTGTTGACAGAACAGCGTTGACGATGCAAAAGGAAGATCATGTCTGAGTCCAGCATTTCTGTTTAAGGATGGATTCTCACCTCCTTCTCGAACCGTCTGTTGTCTTTGTCCAGCATCCCCCCAACGAGCCCTTCTCCAGCATAGTGGATGATTGGTTGATTAAAGGCTACAGTAGTAGTTGCCTGGATGAGGAATAAAACATTTTCACTCTACAAGAAGTGGTCACCTGACGAAGCCTTGCAGATGGAGGGGACAATGCAAGGACAGTTTTGTGTACTCGAGAGATCTCACCATTCCGGTTTTTGTTCCAGGGTGAAACGCTGACAGCTCAATATCAGGCTCGCTCCAACAGGACCACGCCCATCAACATCACAAACCACTCCTACTTCAACCTGGCTGGGCAGGTAAGACATGGCTTCATGATTGGTAGATGAAGGATGGGACATAAGCGTAGCAATTATTAAATCCACCTTTTCTGCACAGAATCCACCAACTCTGATAATCAGGGTTTGCACAGTCATGAAAACCTGGAAAAGTTTGGGAAATTAAAAATGCAATTTCTAGTTCCTTGAACCGTTTGTGAAAAACCAACGGGGGATCTTCAGTCAAGGCTTTTCTGTGGTTTTCCTTCTATCTTTCAAGAGCTCCAAACAGGCTGGACTCTAACCTCATTTGTTCATGAAAGCTAGAAGATGAGCTGCAAGGTCAGTGAGTTTGTAGTTCTTTGCTTTTGTAGTTCAGTGATTCTTGATAGTTGGGACAAAACATTTCCTACATAAAAAGTCATTTTTTATGGATAAAAAACATTGATTGGTAACGCTTTTATAATAAGATTCCTTCATAAACTACTTATAAGACACTAATGAGCACTGGTAAGGTTTTATTAATTTGCTTATAGGTACTAATTCATGGATTGACTTACTCAGTATGTTAGATCTAAAGGGAATTTGAATCCTGGTGTGTTTTAGCCTAGATAATTACTTTTTTCAGGTTGTATTTGCTCAAATGGATGACTCATGATTAGGCGCTACATGTTATTTCTCTTGGCCTCCACATTAGCTCACAATAGTCAGCAGCATTGAAAACATCAAGTCTTTAACATTTATATCAAGTTAAAGATGAGGATTAAATATGTATAAAACAATAGAAATAATGAAAATCAAAACATTTGTTTAACCAGTAAATAGAACAGCTTCACCTTTTGTGAAGGTCGTTTGTCCCGACTCTCAAGAATCAGTGAGTTCTTAAAAATATTAGAATGAAAATTACCCAAAAATTTGAACGACACTCAGCCGTGTTTATTATTATTTTTTAATTAAATGCAGTACGCTTCCATGCGTTACTGCGGTTTCCTCAATATCAGTAAAAACAGCCGATGATACAGCGGCTGGAATTTATCGACAAGGCAGACAAACTTGGAAGAATTAAGATGTTTCTTGGTTTGATTTAGCGGCACCAACTACAATAGTCTGACTGAAATGTGTTTATTATTGGTACAAAGCCCATTGAGACACCTGTTGTTGTTGTTTCGGGCTATATGAATAAAATTAAATTGAATTGAATTTTGGTTTTGGGAATTCTGTGAAAGGTTATGGAAAACTAGTGGAAACCATTGCTAAAAGAGTGTATGAACCCTGGTTAATGTATTTTTATGGAACGTCTGGATCTTTTAGATCATCTTGTATCACTGTCGATCCTGAACATTTACATCTTAAGGATGTAACAGTTTTTTTCTAAAAAAGAAAGGAACATCATTGGAAGATTGTGGGATCACCTCAGAAATACCTTCCTATCTGAACCCCCTCCTCCATGTCTACAGCCCCTCCCTCTTGAACAGCAGCTAGCTGATCAAGGTGGAACTCTGATTTATCCATGATCCAGTATGAATCAATGAAGCTCTGCAGCTCAGCTGCCTGGTGAAGGTTTGACGTCTGCAGTGTCACCGCTTTAAGTGTGAGTGATTGTGTTTTTGTGTCTCCAGGCAGCAGCAGATGTGTACGATCACCAAGTTTCCATCTGTGCGCAGTCTTTCCTTCCCGTTGATGAGACTTCCATCCCCACAGGTGCACAGATATAAAATGCAGCATTTTTTATAACTTTGACTCTCTGAACATGGAAATTTATGAAACCAGTGAGTTGACTGGAAAGAGAGAAGAGGAGGAGTGAGTGGGATGTTAGAGATGGGGGATAAGGGTACAAAAGAAAGAGGAGAAAAAAAAGGGGGTTGAAGAGGTTATAAGGTTATTAAGAAGGAGGGGGGGGGGCACAGAGAGCACGAGCCCCAGCCCAGCCAAAGAACACCCCTCCTGCCGCACCAGTGGGCCCAGGTCAAGGCCCCAGTGGGCCCAGGTCAAGGCCCCAGCCTCCAGGAAACCCCCCAGTCCCAGACAACCAGCTCATCATCTCCAGAAGCTCTGAGGATCCCCCACCCTAACCCCAGGCATGAACCACGACCCCCCCAAGGGAGACCCGCCCCACACTCCAGGCAACCACTTGCTCACCCCGCAGAAAGTCCAGTAAAGAGCAAGGCAGGGACCACGGCCAAGACAAGTGGGGTCCCTGACAAGTGTGATAACCATGGGCTGACCAGGCTCCCCCACTGTTGGTAGTTTTGGAGAGGCCCAGTGCTCAAGGACAAGGACCAGAACCGGCACCATAGGGACACGGACACCCCCTAGGCTGGGATGTGATGTGATCTCCAACTCTTGGTCTTGCCAGAGACCTCAGGGATCCCTCCCATTTGTAGAGCGAGGACTACCAGGTCCAGCAACCATTGCCGCTGAGGGCAATCCCCCCACCAGAGATGGGGTTGGCTAAGTACCTTTTTGCCCTACTGTACATGCTTGATACGCTTGTATGCTGTTGCTGTGGAGGTCCCTGCCTCCGTCATTGTGTTGCTGGGACAGACTCCTGCACTCTGTGGTCCTACACAGGGGATGGATGAACTATCAGAAATAGTCATCATCTCTGATGTTTGACATGTGGTGTTCACCCCACAGGAGAGACCAGAGCTGTACAAGGAACCCCTTTTGACCTCAGAGACCCGGTTTTGATTGGAGCAAGGCTCAAAGAGCTTCCTGGTCCAGGGTTCGACCACAACTTCTGTCTGTCCTTCCCTTCAGATCCCTGGATGGAAAGACATGCTGCCAGGTGGATAGTGAGAATCCCACCTCACCCGCACACACACATAACAGAGGGCTGAGGGGGCAGGTGAGGAAGTCCTTAGTTCCAACTGTAAGCTCTTTTTTGATTTTAGAGTATGTCACCCAGCCAGTGGTCGGGTTCTGGAGGTTTCTACCAGCCAGCCAGGGGTCCAGTTTTACACTGCCAACTTCCTGGATAGTTCTGTGCAAGGAAAAGGTGGGACTAAGTACAGGAAGCATGGCGCCTTCTGTCTGGAGACGCAGAATTGGCCTGACGCTGTGAACCAGGTGTGTTTTTTCTCAAATACTCTAAAAGCAGCAGAAGTCCAGATTCACAGAGTCTTTGCATGTTTGTTTAGGCCTCCTTTCCTGACTGTCTCCTTCGTCCCGGTGAGGAGTATCACCACGTCACTCGCTTCACTTTCACCACCATCTGATCCATGTCATCCATTGAGAGACTGCTGATGGTTCCATCTATCTTCTAAACCTGCTTAATCTCTTCTGGGTCACATGGTGTCTGGAGCCTATCCCAGCAACAGTTAGGTGAAGGCAAGGTACACCCTGGACCAGTCACCAGACCATTACAGGGTACACCCTGGACCAGACCATTACAGGGCACATGCACACCAACACACACTCACATTCAGACCTAAGGGACAGAGTCACCAATGAACCTTTGAAGCAGGCTTTTGGACTGTGGAAGGTAACTGGAGTGCCCGGAGA
This sequence comes from Oryzias sinensis, assembly GCA_037389245.1. Taxonomy (NCBI): domain Eukaryota; kingdom Metazoa; phylum Chordata; class Actinopteri; order Beloniformes; family Adrianichthyidae; genus Oryzias; species Oryzias sinensis. The sequence continues at coordinate 27,885,314 of CM074500.1, forward strand.
AAACCCACACATGCAAGAACAGAACCCAGCTGGGATTTGAACCAGGACTTTCTAGCTATGAGACGAGGTGCTAGCTTCTACACCACTGTGAAGTCGATTATTTTGAAAAAAACTTTCAGACAACAAAGACGTTCTATCATGGCAAAGATGTCTTTCTAACTGTACCTAGAACACAATAAAGGATTAATTTTATCCATGCCTGAAGATAAATCAACATCTTGGTGAAGATCAGCCTGTGCTTCCTGTGATATTAACGCAGAGGTTGGCTTTCCAAATGTATTTTTATTTTAACCCTTTTTTACCTGATCAAAACCTTTTTTTAAGGGAAACCTGGCCAAAAGGTCGGCAGCACAAGTAAAAAGAAAAACCCAGACAGTTATACAGTCGAAGAAAGACAAATAAAAAGCAAAATATGAAAGACAAAACTTTGCATAAAAGAGACATTTTAGAACTGATTGGTTAAGTGGAAGACTAACCAGTAAGGAGCAAAGCACAAAAGACTTATTTTTATAGTTGGTGTCCTGCAGAGCGGCCTATCCCTAATTGGAGGATCACAAGCTCGGTTTCTGCCCCGCCAGCACAAGGAGGCAGCAGAGCCCCCATTAGTATTTGAATGTATAGATGGGGCTGTGACCTTAACCCACCAGACACAGTATGGGTATTAACACCAATATACATCTATTGCAGATGTCTACTGAACGTCTCAGACAACTCTATTTTGTTACTCTGGTAGATGTGAAAATGTTGTGACCGCTTACCGTTACTAATTACGGAGGCTTTGGGTGATTTATACAAAAGTTCGATCCAGGAAATGAAGTTGGGACCATAACCAAATTTCTTTAAACATACAAATAGATATCTCCACTCCACCCTATCAAAGGCTTTCTCCGCGTCAAGTGTAATAACCACTTCTGCCTCTGCTGCGGAGGCAGGAGAGTAAATTATGTCATTTTTGAATAAGTGGCGCCCTGGCATAAAACCAGTTTGATCATCAGAGATCACATCCTATGCTGTGGCTTCTAGACGAAGAGAGAGGGCTTTAGCTAAGAGCTTTGCATCGCAGTTGAGGAGAGAGATGGGTCGGTACGAGCTACAGTCTTTACCATCTTTACCTGGTTTACCTGGTTTGAGCTCAAACTTCCGGGGGGGCGTTCCAATTTATTGTAAGGACACACAAGATCCAGTAGTACAGGGGCGAGGTCAGATTCAATTATAGATGAGTATTCAACTTCTGAAACAAATGAGAGAAGATTCTCAGTTGATGTGAAAATAGTCTATTCGACTATATGAATGATGTACAGGGGAAAAAAAAAGAATATGATTTACTTTGTGGATACAAAACACGCCAAGGGTCAACACATCCTATCGCGTTCATAAAATTTGATAGGAGTTTGGCTTTTTTGGAAGTGTTTGTTGATTTAGGATTGGAGCGATCAAGGGTTGGATTTATTAGACAGTTCAAGTCTCCACCAAAAATTAACTGATGGGAGTTTAGGTCAGGAATCAATGACATTACCTTACCTATAAATTATTCATCATCCTAATTTGGGGCCAAAAACCACAGATTTATGGTACAGGAGCCCAGACACTAACACAAATCTCCCTTGTGGGTCTGAAATAATGGTGGTTACAGCAAACTGAATTTTTTTTATGAAATAGTATGACTATTCCGCAGGTTTTAGAAGTAAGATTAGAATGAAATATATTACCAACCCAACTTTTTTTTTAAGTCTAACATGGTCTTTAACCAGTAGGTGAGTTTCCTGCAGGAAGGGAATATCACATTTCAAATGTTTAAGGTGATTAAATATTCTAGCTCGTTTAACGGGAGCATTTAAACCTTTTACATTCCAAGTAATGAAACGTACAGCAGCTCCTCTTGCATCAGCAGCGTTCACCGTATAAAAAATAAAAGAGAAAAAGACCCAGAAGTGACAGCCAGGGTGCACACCTTATTAATTACTTTATCAAAGCAAAAGAGCAGTGCATGCTGCAGGAGAGTGATGACGTCCCTTCCCCACCCCGTTTAAACCTGATCTAAGAACTAAGCCTATACCTGTCCTTCTCCATGAGGCAAGCTGCAGGCCAAACACTATTTTTCCTATGAACTTCTGGTAGCACATTTCCTTGTGTTATGCATATAGGCTCCCAGCTCTAGAACATAAGCACTAAAGTTCAGACAATCATTAGTGAACAACTGAAGTGTTAACTAATTATTTAAAGGGAAAGAAAAAAAACAACTAAATATTAATGACAATAATAAAAAAAGAAATTAAAATTAGAGAGACAAACTTAAGCTACAGACTTGTAGACCACTGATCATGTCTTGGCATATGTATAACCGTCAGATCCTGAGGCTGAATATGTTTAAAAAATAAAAAAACCCATAAGAACGAAAAAACAAATGTAATAAAAGTAAAATAAAACACACACACACACATGTATAAACTAAGGATCCCAACGCACGACGGTGGTTACGTCAGTTAGTGGTTTTTGGCTTAAGATAGCATGGAATACTCACACTTTGAGTCCAGTATCAACACGCTCAAATTTTTGGCCGTAAAATTTCTGCGCTTCGTCAGGCGAGTCGAAAGTCAGTATGTTATTGTCGACCATCACTCGCAGCCGGGCCGGGTAGAGCAGGTGGAATTTGACGTTCTTCTGGTACAGCGCTCGTTTGACGCCGTTAAATGCAGCTCTGGTAAACTCTGATGGTGGCACCTTGGTATTTCAGCTCATGACTCCGCGCCCAACGCAGCGCTGCTTCTTTTTGCTGGAACCTAGAAAAGCAGACCAGGAACGTGCGAGGAGATGATCTTTGGCCGGGTTTGGAGGTCGGGGTCTGGTGTGCTCTCTCAAGGTCAGGCGGTGAGGGGTAAACTTCGGGTCCCATCAGCTGCATCAGCACATCCGACATGAACTTCACGGGGCCTTTGCCGCTTTCGCTGCCTTCGGGGATGTTCAGAATGCGGAGATTAGATCTCCGTGAGCGGTTTTCCAGGTCTTCACATCGATCCAAAAGCTCCTGGTTGTGATTTTGGAGCATTCTGATGGCAGATTCAGCAACGGTGAGCCGCTCAAAGTTATCGCCGGCAACCCCCTCCACGGAGGTAAGACGGTCCTGGAAGGAGTTGAGAGTTGTCTGTAGCGAATCTAGAGAGGATTGTATTGGTTTGATGGCAATTTCAATGTCCTCCTTCTGTGAGGTTCTCTGTTTTGCGCACTCAGCCGCTAGTTGGTCCATAATGTCTGCACCAGCTGCAACAGGCGGCGGGGGGGTCCCAGATGCTCCTCCGGTGCTCGGAGAGTTGCTAGCTGTGAAAGATGCTAACTTAGCTGCTGTGCGCGTGGCCGGGGTTTGCACGCTGTTGGCCGATTTGGCAGATTTAGAGCTACTCATTCTTACCAAGAGAGCTTGATACGACCACCACTAAATATATACCAAAGTTTGAGCAGTGAAATGTCATAAAGAGGGGTTAACAAAAGAAATGAGCCTCTTCCTATGCATCCTCTCCCTACATGTCATAACCGGAAGTCAACAAATATATTTCTGTTTAGATTTTAAATTGTCATAGAACTGAACAAAATGATGGAGAAAAGTCAGAGAAGTGATGAACGGCAGTTTTCACACTACATCTCCCATGATGCATAGAGTTAAAGTGACAGCGTCTCAGTGTACAGTGATCCCTCGCTATAACGCGGTTTACTTTTCACGGTTTCGCTACTTCACGGATTTGCATCGTGCATTGTGTTCTGCATTCTGATTGGCTAAAAAGTCACTCCGCTTCTTCTCTACCTGTGCGTCAATAATGTTGCAGTTTAATATGTACACGTACGTAAATTAGCTTGCCAAATTTACATTACGTACGTGCAAATTCTCTTGCAATTTTTAGTTTCTCTAAAACCCATACAAAAAAGAGCGACAACAACTGCCTATCACAAGTTCTTCTCCTGATCAAACACAGCTGCACCGCGGGCTTCAAAAGAAGAAAACACTGCAGAGTGGAGTCAGGATGCAGCGACTCAGTCTAAAGAGCAGTGAAATACACCTGAGTCACTATTTGTCCGACTGTACTTTGTATTTTTTTCATAATCATTTTACATTTTCTCCCGTTGAATCCAATTACTTGGGTCGCGTGGGCGGGGCTAATCTCCGCGATTTGAAGCCTTCTGTCCACATTGATGATTAAAATTATTATTTGACAGTTACACAGTACAGATGTTATTTGTTGAAAAAACGTTTCTAAAGTACTTTTATTTGTGAAACAAATGCTTGAGCCTGTAAAATGGTTTGTTCTTTCTTTTCAATGTATAATAGAGTATTTAATTGTATAATAATTGAAAAAAAAAAGAGAGGTTTCTACTTCACGGATTTTGCCTATCGCGGGTTCTTTTTGGAACGTAACCCCCGCGAAAAACAAGGGTTTACTGTACAACAAGTCTTCCCTTTAAAACGCCTTGAAACCACAACAAACACACATCAACCAGTTTTTCAATCTTCTTGATCATCAGAGGTCAACAGTTTAGTTCTCCATCAAGGTTTGTGTTTATTAACAGCCAAACATCCCAGAGTTTGGTCCAAGTCATCTTTCTAACTGAAACACTTTTCTAACAATGTCTGGATTATTTTAGATGTTAAACTTAAGAAGAAGTAATAACAACATTTAAGAAACAGGATGAAGGGGAAGTGGCCAACAGACACAATTAAACTAAAATGAAACAATTTAATCATCTAAAAAGAAATAAAAAATCTTTGTTAAAGTTTTCAGAGACTTTATCTTTGATTAAGACAAAAGAAAAACTAATAAAACTTTAACATGTTCACTTTTTGTGTAGCAACAGAAAACATAAATGTAATGTTAGTTTTTTTGTGTAAAATTTATCAAACATACTGTGATCATATTTTTCAAGAATTACAGTTGCCTTTGCACTAATATTGAAATAAATATTTTAATAAAAGTAAATTACTATTTAGAAAGAATATATTTCTTTTTTGTGACATGTTAATAAACTGAAGAGAAAAACAACTACCAGGGTAAAATGTCAAATAATATAGTTACAAATTATTACGGAAAACTAATTTAACTTTTATTACATCTTTTAGAAAAACAGCTGCAACTTCCAGCTTTTTCTGCCACAATTATCACAAAAATGCACGTCAGATTATGGAGGGACTGTACATCAATACAGACTATAGAGTTTCTCCTTTTTTAATTTTTGGATGCTGGTGTGCAGCGGGATTCTTGTCAAGGAGAAACAGTGCCTTGGCTCAAAAAAGGTTGAAAAACACTGATTTAGACCACAGAGGTGTGTGGGGGAGTGATCGTGTAGTCCTGCAGCAGACTGGCCACCTGTTAAGGGTGTAACCCACCTTCTCCCAACAATAGCCGTGACTGCTCCGGCACCTCCATAACACCAGAAGGCCTATAGTGGGTTAGGAAAATGTATAAATGGATGAAGCTTAGCCTCAAATACAAAAGGGGTTTATACAAATATACACCTTGTGCGTTTAGATCGTAACCCCCTTTTTGTAACAATGAAATCTGTTCTTACAGTTTTCATGAGCAGATGAGGTTAGTGCCCAGCCTGTTTGTAGCTCTTCACTTTTGTTGTTCTTAGCGCGAAAAAACGCAAAAAACCCTAGAACAATAAATCGCCTGATGTTTTTTGAATGCAACACACTTCCATAAAAAATATAATTTGGCTGTAGGGTTGGCACTTCCATGTTTTGAAAAATTTCTACCCATACACATCCCTACCAAATCCGAGTCCCTGACTGGTCAAAGTTCAACCTGGTGCATTCAATAGCCGCGCATTTTGTACGTAGAGCTTGAAAACGGTCTTAAAAACACCCACAGCTTCGCCAGAGTGAGAGATTGCAGGAGGCGGCAGATGGCTTGTGAATTATACAAGTCGCATTCAAGCGGCCACTTCCAATATAGAGTCTATTAAATAAAGGTTTGCAGACTTCTCATCGGCATTCAGCTCCACGCAGCCACACACATCCTCGCTGAACATCGACCACTAGCTCACTCAGTGGAACATGGACTTCCTCCCAAACAGATCACAGTGTTGGTGAACAACTGCTGGTCTGACGCCCTCTACACATCCACAGGCTCTCCTCAGGGCTGTGTCCTCTCTTCTATCCTCATTATTCTGTACATAGACGACTGCAGATCTCCCCATCAGAACTGTCATATTGTTAATTTTTCTATACAGTACCTGCTGTCTCTGTCTTCCAACCAACCGCGGCATCACAGCTCAGCTATACAGGAATTTATGGAGTGGTGTAACAACTTACATCTTGAGCTCATTTTGATGCCTGTGGAGATAAAGAAGGACAAATACCTGGGAACAGTCTTTGATGACCTGCTGAGGTTTTTCTTCAAACACTGAGGCTTTTTTAATAAAATGCAGTCAGAGACAATTTCTCCTGAGGAAATTAAAATCCTTTGGAACCAACAGTGACATTCTGACCAGATTCTACTACTCCATTGAAAATGTAATAACCTTCCTCATTCATCTGCTAGTTTCACTCACTAACTGTACAGAACAAAAACTGTTTTACACAGTGTAGAAGTCTGTTTAAAAATCAACAAGCAGCCAATCAGAACACTTATCCCTTTGTACGTTCAGAAAACAACAAAAAAGCCCACAGAATCCTCCAAGACCCCTTCATTGTTATGCAAATGTTTATTTAGATTTTCTTCTGCTTGTCACAAACATTCATGAAACCTGAAGTGTGATTCTGGAAAAAGGAAAAACTGGACAGAAAAATGAAGTTTCATGTCTACGTCTTCACATCAAGAAAACAATCTAACAAAGGTTCCCTTCAAATCAAACAAATATCACCAAACAGCCTTTTTTCATTTATTATCTCAGGATTCAGTCATAAAATTCTTTTTCCAACCAAAAAGCAGAGTTGAAGCTGACCGTGTCCCACAGAGGAAAGCCCCCCCCTGTGCCAGCTGCATCTAGAAGACAAATGGACGTGCAGATGACCCGCAGGCTCAGCTGGAGTCACAGCAGCTTCAGGATGGAGCTGGCCTGGGAAGCCAGCTTGCTGCTGCTGTGATCCGTCAGTTTGCTCAGACTCTCCTTCATATTCACAGAGATGAGCTCGTCCCTCGTCAGGCCTGAAACACAGAGGTACACCTCAGCAGGGGGTGGGGTACCACACCTGGACACTCCTCTCATCAATCCCTCTTTCTTTCAGACAAATTCCCATTTTCAAAAATGTCTTTCCATCCCTCCTTTGTGTCGGAGTGAAGTTTGACATTGGGGGTGTGTGGGGCAGCAGTATTAGCAGGGAAGCTTCAAGAGATGGTCTCCCTCTACCTTTTCCTTCTTTCTATAACGTTTAAATATGTTATGAAATGAAACCCCTTACTGCAGTTAGCCAAGGTACAGATGAGACCCAGAGTGCTGAACTTGACCTCGACGGCTGCTGCAGGATCCTCCAGGATCTTCTTCAGCTCAGGTAGAAGCTCTGCGTCTCTTAACAGATCTTTCACAGATTCTGCAGACACCACAAACATGAAAAACCCTCAACAGCATTTCCAAATGAACCTCTTTAACCTATTTGATTTGTATAAGAACTGCCTTATGACAATCTGAGTCTTTAGTTGACTATTTTGGGGGGTAATTTTCTCAATTCTTCCCTTGTAAATTTAGCTACAATCCACAACAAACAACCTCTTACATCCACCCCCCTCTACCAATAGGAGCTGCTTTGGTGAAGCACCACCCACTCTTAGGTTAAGTCTCTCCTAATTGGTTGATCTAACTGAAACGACTTTTGTCTTTAATGTAGCTCACTAATCAGAAGAATCTGAGGCTACAGAAAATGTGTGCTCTAACCTTTCAGTTTGTTTACAGATCTCCCACCACTCATCTGTATGTCTGTGCAGGACTCAAGAAATGAAATGAAAATCATGTTTTTGGTGTATTTAACGTGTTCTTACTACATTTTTCTCATGATGAAGGCCATATATAAAGAAAATTAACATTAAAACCACATTTCTGAGTATTTCTTTATTCAAATTGTAGTGGATCAGGAGCAGATAATAACTTCTGTTTGAAAAAGCTGTCAGTTGTGCACAGAAACTGAAATGGGGGCGGGCCAAAGTCTCCCAGCTCTGCTCCATTTTGATGCATCCCCTTGCAGACAAAAAGATCCATGTACTTGTTTTCCTCGTCTGAACGTCTGTACGGCTGGATAGCTCCAACATTGCTCGCCATTTTTGTTGCACTGACAATGCTAGGTTGAGGTTTGGAGGGGCTATAAGCTAGCGGGAAAGAGTGGAAACAAAGGGACGATGGGATATTCGCTCAGGCTTACTTCGCACCAACAGAGATGAACTCCTGTTGCTCTGCAGAACCTATGTTCTAAAAAATGACACAGGTTTTTTAATTTTGCCTAAAAACAGTCTCATCTTAAGTAAAGGACCACTAGGAACGCTTTAGAAATAGATCAAAAGATGACTGGAGTGGGACTTGAAGCAGAGAGAAAGTCGTTGTCTCAGGAGCTTTGCAGGTCTCCCACCACCACTATGCTTCAGTGACATGCCCAGTGTGAGTTTATCTGCTCTGCTTATGGTGTGCAGGTGCCACAATATGTTTGTGTTTTGTTTTTTTAACCCTTGTTCTATCCTAGGCACTTTAACATTGGGAGTTGGGTCATCTAGACCCACTAGACAGAGCTCTGAACCTTTTTTCTTCAATGATTTGTGATCTTCACTGGTGTCCATGGATTACATGAAATCTTTCCACCTTTATCCACCTTTGTCATGGTAGGGAGAACACGTCAATGGAAGGGGGGGGGTCATCTAAGATAGCACAAGGGTTAACTGCCCATCTTATGGTGTGCAAGTGCCACAATGTGTTTGTGTTTTGTTTGCTTATAAATAGAAAAGTTAGTAAAGCACATAATCTGTCAAATCTGTATCTGTGTCAGCAAAAATATTCTATGAAGGATACCTTGCACATATTTTTAAGAAAATAAATTATTTTTCTTAACATGATGAAGTTTTATATTTTAAAACTGATTTTGAGAAAACATACTAGTTCTATACAAACAAGTGTTATTCATCTAAATATTCAGTCAAACTGAATCCTTGCACCCCCACACCCCCATCACGGGAAAATTCTGGAACAGTTTACCAATGTCAAGAGCCGACGCTATTGCCAGGGCGACCAGGGCTTCATTCTGCATGATGACATGTTCGCTCGTTGCCATGGAGATCAGCTGTTGAATTCCACCTTCTTTGGCCACGGCACGCACAACTTCCTGTGAGAGAAGAAGCTGTTGTGAGGCCGATGTCTACAAAGAACGCAATGATGTTTTGTGTCGGCGGAAGCTCACCGGGTTTCTGCTGTGTCTGATCAGAGCTGCTAGAAGACGACTGGCTTCTCCCCGTACCCCCACATGGTCTTTGGCTTCACACCACTCTATGATGCGTGCGAGAAGCACAGCGTCGCCACCCAGCATCAGAGCTGCCTCCTCTGAATTCCAGATGGGAAGACAAGAAGAGAGAGGCTATTTCAGAGATGTGCACAAGCACAGTTTGTTCGTATCGGGTGCTGGACAGTCTCAGAAAGTTTGGCCAAGCGTTTTCACAGAAATTAAATCAATTGTAAACCTATTGTTTGCACAATAAAACAAAAATAGGAAAGAACTGGAGAACCACATCCACCAGCTGTGGAAGCACACGTGTATGGAAGCGATTCTGTAGCATAATTAAAAATAAAAGTCAAAACCAGAAATGCTTTTTCATTTTCAAAATTAAGCTGCATTTTTTTTTACTAAAAATTAAAATGAAAAAGCAATCCTTCAAAATGCGTTTTCATTTTGTTCTTCAACACCGCTTTTTTCTGTCACTTAATTAAAATGATAATGAAAATTGTATTTGACATTTCATTTTCAAAAAGTTCTCTGGTAAATGTGTAGCAAAATTCATTTAGAAATGTCTAATTTGACAATTAAATGGATTAACAGAAATACTTTTTAATTTTCAAAATGTAACTGCATCAAATGACTCAAAATTAAAATTAAAAATCAATACTTCAGAATGCTTTTTCCTTTTGTTTTGTCGGTCGAGTTGTAGAAAAGAACACCCACTCAGTTCAAGATCCAACTTTATTCTTCTGCTGCTTCTCTCAGTCCCAGCTACTCATTCATCAGTGATTATCTCCACCTACTGGGTAAAATGTGTAATGACACTCCATAACAACACCACATATCCCCGTTTTTTTAGATTTTAAACCGAGAATTCTCCATAAAAGGAAACATTTGACTCCATAACTTTTCAAATGGTATGAATAACAAAGGACAAATAGAAACAGAATTCTCAATTTGAGTTAACCCCTGAACATTAAGGTTAATAATATTCACTCTCCATTAAATGTAACCGTAAAAGATAACCTGTGGCCAAAATGTTTAACTGAAATATATGACCTTGGTAATATAAAATTTTATTAACAACCAATGTCAAAGGTCAGGAACAACATAAACATTTGTAACAGTTTATAATAACCTGTCATCCCCCTGAAAAAAAACACTTAAGTGGGTTAGGGTTAACCACTGAGCCAGGTAGGAGGCAGAACGTACATTAGGGTGAGGGGTTGGGGAGTTTAGCCTGCGTTGAGCCTTGGGGGGGGGCTACTTGGCAGTGGTCCCCCTCCCATGGTTGCCGTATGGAGTGGGCCCCCCCTCTCTCGGTTTATTTGCACCTTAGACATGTAGGGCCCTTGGTGGGGGGGGGGGGTGCTTGGACATCACTGCCAGCAAGCAGCAGATGTCTTCCTAGCACCCTACCCGCCAATTTTAACCGCACCTTAGACATTTAGGGCCCCTTGGTGGGGACGGTGAGGGGACATAGCTATGAGTAATCAGGAGATGTCTCCTCAGTGCCCTATCCGCCAATTTTAACTGCACCACCTTAGTGCACACACCATTTACTCTTCAAAATATACATTCAAACATAAACACACACGCACACACACACCCTCACTAACACACACACACACAGTCATGTCGCAAGGAAGGCGGGACCATCCCTGGTGGGGCGTGCAGGGCCCTTAGCAGCGGCGGCCATGTCCCGTGGGTTCCGGTTTCCTGGGCCCGGCGGTGCTCTCCCCATGCAGGGAGAGGGATCCCTGAGCTTTCTGGCAAGCCCAGAAACCGGGGATCGTATTACACCTGAGCCGGGGGTGTCTGTGTCCCTGCGGGGTGGGTTCTGGTCCTTGCCGCCGGGTGCTGGGCCTCGCCAATTTCCATCTGTGGCCGAGCCTGGTTTGGCCATGTCTAAACCCTTGTGGGCCCCCCTTCTCTCTGGGGTGCCCCTCTCCTGGGCGGGGGCGGCTAGCCCCTGTCTTGCACCTTTCTGGACCATCTGTGGCCCTGGTGGGTGGCTGCCTGAAGCGCGGAGCGGGTCTCCCTTGGGGGGTCCTGGCTCGTACCTGGGGTTGGGGCGGGGGGATGCCCAGAACTCCTGGGTGGTGATGGGGTGCTCGTCTGGAGCTGTGGGTGCCCTTCTCGGGTGGGGCCCTGCGTTGGGCTCTTCCGGCGTGGCGGGGGGGCTGCTCTCCTGGTTGGGCTAGCGCTCTCTTTCCCCCCATGCCTCCCTGCTCTCTGGCTCTGGGCGCTCTCCGGCGGTCCTGCTGGCCCTGGCCTGGGTGGCGGGCGTGGGCGCAAGGGGGCGGTTGTTCTCTGCCTGCTTGCTGCCGTGTGGCGTTGGGGGCTTCTGGCTGCCGCGCCTGCTGCGGCGGGGGTCTGGGTGTGGGGGTGGCTGGTTGCTCCCCCTCCTGCTTTTCTCATTCCATCATCCATTTTAGAAGAACATAAACACTCAACTGAGCACAGGTGTTAGCTCACCTTTGCACTAACAAATTGCGTGAATGAATGAAATGTCTCACACTAGTTGGCTTGTAGGCATAAGTGTGCATTGTGTACATGTTGACATGGGGACATTTTTGCAGCTAACAGGTGTGTTTATGACATTTGAGTGTGTGTGTGGACAGTACCTTACCGTAAGGATAAACATCCAGTAGCTTGTTGCTTTATGATGCTTCATGGTTTTACCCCCCTCCCCCCTCCTATCCCCCCCTCTTTCTAACATCCCTCTCTCTTCTTCCCTTCTTTCCTTTTCCGTCCGGTCCAACACAAAAGAATTTCAAAAATAATTAAAATGAATAAAGTCTGGCCTCGATTACAAAAGGGGTTTATTCAGACATACCTTTGGTTTGTCAGAAGATTCATAACCCCTGTTGTAAAAGTAAAATATGTCCAACACAAGAGGCCTTCAGCTCTCATCTGTCTGCCCAGCTGTTGGACAGGACAAGTTAATAAAAAAAAAAAAAGAGGCAGAACGTGCCTGCGACCACGCCGGGCCCTAGAGGAGAAGGCAAAGGAAAAAAAGATGGTAGATACACCTCCTCAGGCTGTACAGAACTGTCATGAGCCTCTTCAGCAATGGCAGGTGATGCTGGGGACAAATGAATGGGATTCCACACCTTGCCATCTGAGAGTTTGAAGGTTGAAGGTCCTTTTTGTGCTAAAACCTGAAGCAGCTGTGTGAACTTGGAACGTCCTTTCTTCACAAAACCAGGTTTTCTTATCCGCACATAGAAACCACATGTAAAGTTTGCGGTTTGTGCTGCACGTCACTTATCTGTGTACTGTTTAATCTTAGTTTGGCGTCGCGCAACCATATTGTTCAACGTCCCACATTTCATCTGAGAAGATGCACGTGGAGGAGCCAGGTTTTCTATGTTGAGTTTGGTGCGAAAAGGGCGGCCATGAAGCAGTTCGGCTGGTGAAACAGAAGTCATTGCATGAGGAGTAGCCCGATAAGCAAGGAGAAAGTCAGTAATATAGGGGAGCCATGGCTGACCTTGAATGTCAGTTGTTTGTCAGCAGTTTACAAACACCCTGTTCCACCTCTCTATCTCACCATTACTCTGAGGGTAGTAGTTGGAGCTGCGGCAGTGCGTAATGTCGCGAGCAGCGAGGAAGTCCTCAAACTCAGCAGAAACGAAACAAGATCCATTATCAGTCACTAATTCAAGGGGGTTACCTTCACGACTGAACACAGCAGACAAAAACGAAGTGACAGTCGCAGTAGCCATCACGAAGATAAACTAGAACCTGTTGCAACACAGGACAGTCCAGACAGGCCTGGATCAGCTGGTCTTTGGTGACAGCAGCAAAGTCCACATTAGCCACCAGTGCTACCATGTCCTCTTTTAGCTCGTGTGGTGGAGGAGAAGAGACAGGTAAACGAGATAAACAGTCTGCCACAACATTCTCACGACCCGGTTTATACTCTACAGTGTAGTTGAAACACATGAGGCGAGCTGATCATCTAGCAATCCGCATTCCTGCTCGTCCAAAACCTTTAGTAGATAGCAGCGTAGTGAGTGGGCTATGGTCAGTGCGTAGAGTAAAGTGATTACCCCACAAATATGTGCGCCAGCGTTCAGCGGCCCAAACACAGGCGAGCGCCTCTTTCTCATTCATAGAATACCACTAAGAGACCGGGAAGCAAACACAATGGTTTTTTCGGTGTCCCCATGCAACTGGGTAAGTACTGCACCAATACCATAATCACATGCATCTGTGGTAACTATGGTGGGAAGAGCTGGGTCAAACAGAGAAAGAGCAGAGCCAGTGGCTATCAGTTTTTTTAGAGTTCTCAAAAGCCACTTGTGTGCCTCCTCAGTCCACTCGAAGTTTGCGTTCTTACGCAACGTGGCACGAAGTGGTTCCACAACACAAACATAGTTGGGAATGAACTTTGAATACCCCCCTGTGAGGCCCAGGAAAGAGTGTAGAGTTGTAGCATCACAAGGGGAAGCAGCATCTGTGATAGCACTAATGTGATCAGGATTTGGCCTGATACCTGCAGCAGAAACAATGTGCCCCAAAAATGACAGCTCAGTTTGTCTGAACAAGCACTTTTCCATGTTAAGTTTCAGCCCACTACTGCACAGCCGGTGCACCACAGCCTTTAATCGCTTTTCGTGAAGATCAGGGGTGTTAGCAAACACAATCACATCATCCAAATAGCATTGAACACCATCCAAACCTGACAGAATCTGTGTCATCATCCTTTGAAAAGCACTGGGGGCTGAAGCCAAACCAAAAGGTACTCTGGTAAGATGGAACAGTCCATCATGTGTAATGAAACCAGTAAGGTCCCTGCTTTCAGGATGAAGGGGTACTTGGTAGTAAGCATTCTGCAAGTCTATGGGGGAAAACATCCATGCTCCACGTAGCTCATGAAACACCTCCTCAATGTGTGGTAGCGGATGGCTGTCAACAACCACTGCTTTATTGGGCTCTCTTACATCAGGACACAATCGGATACGGCCGGACTTTCTTTTCACGACCACAATAGGCAAAACCCATGGGGAAGAGTCTATGCGTTCAATGACGCCGTCGTGTTCCAATCTCTGTAGTTCCTTGGAAACTGCATCCCGCACAGCAAATGGCAGGCGACGCAGCTTTTGTTGCACAGGGCGAACTTTCGGTCTGACCTTCACCTTGTGGGCAAAACCTGTCACTAGTCCCAGTTGGTCAGAATTATTTTGGGGTTCCTCAAGGTATTCTGTACTGCACAGAGACCGAAGGATGTTCTGAAGTCGAAGGCACAGCTGGAGAAGGCACAGCTGCACTGACCCGGCAATCGCTGATAACAAGGTTCAGAGCACTGAAAACCCAAAAACCCAAAAGTAGGTTTCCAGTTGACAACACATACTCATTCATTGTGGCACAGGTTGTTCCACAGGTAACTGTCAGTTCCAAACAGCCTAAGACAGAAATAGGTTCTCCTGAGTATGTAACTAGTCTTCTTTTTGCTCCGGAAAGTGGAATATGACCATAATGTTTCTGGTACAGGTGCATAGGGAGAATGGAAACTGCAGATCTAGTATCGACCAGCAGGTCAACTGTAATTGTAGGTCCCTCAGCTGCACGCATAGACTTTGCACATCAGCCTGCTGTTAAGGCTCATCATGTCCTCTTCTTCCACTAGTAATATTTTGATTGTATCAGGCTGTTCAACCGACACTTCCTTCACTTTATTTAACACAGTCCCACTCCTGCAGACTCTCTCAAAATGTCTATGTTTACTGCATTTTCTGCATGTGGCTGATTTAGCAGGGCATTTAGGAAAACTTGCAATGTGTGTTAAAGATCCACAGCGGTAACATGTCTTACCAGCAAACCCACTTCCATTTGGTAGGACTCTCTATGGTGCTTTAGCTTGTGGACGCCCGTGACCGTGTCTGTACCTCCCACCGCCGGTGGAAGTCCCCTGCACCATGCCAACTACAGCTTCACAGGCTGGCGTAGTTATAGCTTTAGCTTCTGCCAGAGCACTTTCAATCTATAATGTGAGATAATGTGTATAATCTAGATAATGTGAGAGTTTTCTGTAGAGTGAGATTGTCTTCCTTTGCAGGCGTTCTCGGATCCTCCTGTTGTTGTTTTTTTCCACAATTTGATCACGTATCATGTCATCAGCCAGCGCGCCACAGTCGCACGTAGTAACGAGCTCAGGTAAGGCAGCAGCATACTGAGCAGTTGACTCACCGACACTTTGAGCCTGACGAAACGTATTTCTATCTGCCACTGTATTTAACTTGGGTACGAAAAACGTCTTTAATGCCTGCAGGGCATCCGCTTAGAAGTCACCCGTATCCGGCAAAGTGTAGAAAATGTGCTGGGCATCCGCGCCAACAGTGTGGATCAGCAGCGCGCGTTTCCTCTTGTCATCCATCTTGTCGGCTAATGCCAGTACGTGGTTTTCAAACATGCGTATCCAAGACTCCAAAGGGATCGTAGGCACACCGGGATTCTGTAGGAATGCTGGGGGCGGCGAAATTCCTAGTAAAGCCATCCTCGTCGCCAATATGTTGTCTCGGTCGAATTGTAGAAAAGAAATGTAGACACCCGCTTAGTTCAAGATCCAACTTTATTCTTCTTCTGCAGCTTCTCTCAGTCCCAATTACTGATACATCAGTGATTATCTCCACCTACTGGGTAAAAGGTTTAATGACACTCCATAGCAACACCACACATTTCTACTTAAAAACCGCTTATTCTGTGTCATAATTAAAACGAAAATGCAAAGAGGGGATTGCATTTTCCTTTTAACATCCACCCTGCAAACATTGACACATTTTTTAATTCGAATAAGCATTTCCAGCGGGGAGGCAGGGCGAGGACGTCAGTGCTATCTCCCTGTGTCCGGCTGCTAACAGACACAGCCATGCTAGGAGCAGTGTAGCTTTGTGTTAGCAGCATAATCATAACAGTAATAAAAGCACATTCAGAAGATAGTCGAGTTGTAGCATCACAAGGGGAAGCAGCATCTGTGATAGCACTAATGTGATCAGGATTTGGCCTGTTACCTGCAGCAGAAACAATGTGCCCCAAAAATGACAGCTCAGTTTGTCTGAACAAGCACTTTTCCATGTTAAGTTTCAGCCCACTACTGCACAGCCGGTGCACCACAGCCTTTATTCGCTTTTCGTGAAGATCAGGGGTGTTAGCAAACACAATCACATCATCCAAATAGCATTGAACACCATCCAACCACCATCTATCTTCTAAATGTGCTTTTATTGTTGTGATTATTATTAAGGGCCTGCTCACTCATATTTTTTTTAAATCCGTACTGTCAGTGCTTTTTTCTGCGCTGTAAGGAGGAACCGAAAGACGGGTTAGCATTAGGCTAATATGTGCTTAAAACATTAGCCGTGGAGGTACTTAAAACTCTGAACGGGCATTGAGCATCTTGGATGTAAATATGTAGGAATTACATCAGCCTTTATTTGGTTCTGGACACCACTGGAAACACAAATTCATATGGTGGTTTCTCAGATTGTAGCAGCATTTCCGCCTTCGGCGATCGGGAGCTTTGGGTCGTGGGGCTTCGTGCTCCACTATGCGAAGGCAGCTGTCGGTCCGAAGAAAAAAAGATTGTCCGGGGGGAGGGAGGGTTCGATGAACCGTGTTGCGTCCGAAGGAGGGCAGCAGAAGGCGGAAATGCTGCTACGTAGTGCTGAGAAGCTGTGTACAATCATCTTTTTTCTCTTTCGGCTTTTTCCCATCAGGGGTCGCCACAGCGAACAAGTCGCATGGTTTACGCCGGATGCCCTTCCTGACGCAACCTTCTCAAAGCAACCGGGCTTGGGACCGGCAGAGAAGTAGAGAAGGGAACAGGGAGCAGCCCGGATTTGAACCCAGGTTTCACGGACGGAAGGCCCGCAAACCAGCACGAGCTAAACCGGCTCCCCCCAAGCTGTGTACAATCATCAGAACTTCAAAACCAACACAAAGTCCTCTTCACTGCCGCTAACACAAAGCTACACTGCTCCTAGCATGTCTGTCTCTGTTAGCAGCTGGACACACAGAGATAGCACTGACGTCATCGCCCCGCCTCCCCTCTGGAAATGCTAAGTGGAATTGAATTATGAGACACTTTTCGCAGGGTGGATGTGAAAACGAAAATGCAATCCCCTCTTTGCATTTTCGTTTTAATTATGACACAGAATAAGCGGTTTCAAGTAGGAAAGGAAAAAGTATTTTGGAGTATTGAGTTTTCATTTTAATTTAATTGATGCAGTTACATTTTGAAATGAAAAAGCATTTCTGTTAATCCATTTATTTGTCAAATTAGACATTTCTAAATGAATTTTGTTACACATTTACCAGAGAGCTTTTTGAAAATGAAATGTCAAATACAATTTTCATTATCATTTTAATTAAGTGACAGAATAAGCAGTGTTGAAGTAGAAGAAGAATGAGAATGAGAGGACGTGAATGAGGAAGAGGAGAAGGAGGTGAAAAGCGGTTCTAGAATTGTTTTGGACAACTTTAGGTGGGCAGCAGAGCAGAGACCCGCTCCATGGAACCGACACGTCTCTGTCTCTGCTCCTCTGGGAGGAGAAGACTCGCTGCAGCATCCCTTTTCGTCTCATCTTTGAGCCAGATGGAAGGCAACGTGACTGCAGCAATGAGGGCATGTCTGTACTTTGACCGACCCCCAACTCTGCGCGCACATTACCCTCTTTATTAAACCGAGAGAAAGCCTACAAAATTCGTTAATTCGAAAATGGATGGATAGAAGCGGGCAAGTCTTTCCTCATCCCTCACCATCATCACAGTGAAGCCAAGCGCTACATGACCTTTGTCATATTTCCTTGTCTCACCTTTGAGGGCATTTTTTCGTCTTATTATCTCTGTCTCTCCACCTTTTCTAACCCTTGTAAATGTTTTTTCACTGTTTCAACTCACTGATTGAGAAGGACTGCCCTAAAGGAAGCAGCCAAAAAGAAGAAAAGCAGTTTTGAAAGTGGTGCTGTTGCAGTGCTAATGTATGCTATCACTTTGGCTGGGGGGGACATGCGTAAAGGCAGGGGAGAGGTGGTCGGCCCGCTCTTCTGGATCATCTATAGACAGTATATATCACTGGACATACTGACCCCACTCTCTCTTCACGTTCCGAATAGGAAGTACCTGCCGGCTTCAAGAAGCCATAGACTTCCAAAGAAATTAACAGCTGTTTGTCATTCTGCTTGTCAGTGATACAGTCTCCTTCTACTGATACCTGTATTAAACCTAACTTTTTTTTATGATAATTTTTCTTTATCCCAAATTATTCAAGTTTAAACTGACCAATCAGATGCCTCAGTGAAACCATGTGGTGCCCGCTGGCCCCCACCTCGAATGTTTTATTGACAGATTCTCCCGAGCTGCTTTCAGTAGAAAGGGTGTGGACTTTGAACAAGCTTTCTCATGATTGCTGACAGTAGTAGACCTAGAAACATTACTCAGACCAACTCAGACCAATCACTGACATCTGGCACTAAATGGCGATGCCTGTGTTGCGGAAAAATGGCGACAGGTAAGGTATTTTCTATGGGTGACGTCACACTCGCTCGCACCAGTGATATATGTCTGTCTCTTCATCTGAACTCCATGTTTCCTGCCATGCAGGGTCTGATGGTGAGTCACATTTACCTGATTCAGCACGTCAGTCCTCTTCTTACCTTGTCCATCCACCATCATGCGCAGTGTTCCCAACAGCTTGAACTGAACCGGCGGCATGTCGGTACGCAGCAGAGACTTTATCCTTCCGGTCACACCGTCCTCCAGCATCCGCACTTTGTTGATAGCTGGGAGACACAGATGTCAAATCAGTAAAACAATGCTTTTTGTGTGAACCTTTGGGTGTGCTCGTGTGAAGATAAGTTTTATATCCATTAGCTGACTGAGAGTCTTGACTACCAGAGCTGAACATCACCAGATTATATTTGTTAGTTCCCTGCTGTCTCTAATTCTCAATTCAGCTTTTACCATAATAATAACTCTTTAACTTTTTTTTCAACAAAAGTTTCCTTTTTTACATCCACCAGAGGAATAATATCCAGACTTCTCTGCTTCATGTTAACTTATAAACTTTAATATTTCAAAAGTAAAAGAAAGTTCAATCTAAACTCATTCTAAGATTCACAAACTTCATCTCTCTTCTCTTCCAGGCCTCAAGGGCCAGTGTCCTACACGTTTTCTAACCAACCTACCATTGAAGCTCCTTATGGGCTAAACACACCTGATCCAGGTAATCAGCAGCAAATAAGGCAGGATTTCTGGAGAACCAGCACTACACTGGCCCTCAGGGCCTGGATTTGGGGACCCCTGGTGTATTGAATAGTCTAATTTAATTATATTTTTTGTCCCACAGCAGCAGTCACTGACTACAAGTTGGAACGATTTCGGTGCCTTTCAGCAAAAATGTCACCCCCGCCGTGTACTCGAAAAGTCACCAAAATGTTAACACACCTCAGATAAATTGCAAATGAATTTTTCACAAAGTCAACGCCCCCCCCCCCCCCCCAAGATGATGACATCACGGCGAGTGATCCCTCCAAAAAAATTAATGGTCCGAAAACCACGTAAATATAACATTATTTCAAAATAAAGTTACGAAACCAAAACACACGTGTTGGGGATATCCCAAAGAAGATCTGAAATCACAATGGGACGGCCACACGACCTTCGGCTTGGCGGCCATTTTATGGCGAACTCTGACAATTGCCGATTTTTGTGTTTTTCCACGAAATGGGAAAACAACACTTTTGTTTGAGCGATTTTCACGAAATTGCACAAAACTTGCTGCCAGCTCCAGTCTACAAACACCACAGAAGTGTCATTGACCTTTGACCGCCATCTTGCATTTTAAAAAAAAAGCCCCTTTAGCGCCACATAAAAACGAAAACTCGTCCGAGGGATTTTTCGTGATTGTCTCGTAACTTCTCAGGAATCCAAAGCAAGGTGATGTGGAGAAAATGTTAGAATTCTAAGTTCCAAGGCTGGAACTGGAATTAATGAAAAACACTGGATATGGACATATAAGGAATGTGGGCGTGGTTAGCAAAAAGACATTGTTGCTAAGAACAACAAAAAGTTGGCTTTTTACGATTCATCTGACACTGACGTCCCGAGGTGACCAAAACATAAAATTGTTGCTATGGAGAAAAATCAACAGAAAAGCCACCATTTCGAAAAAAATGTTTTTTTTTAACTAATTTATGAAATATAGCTCTCCCCAAAGGAGCAATGTGTTTTTCTGAGTCAGTTGATGATGCTGATTGCTAAGCTAGCACTTTTAGCTATATTAGCAAAACTAGCATAGTTAGCATAATTAGCATCTTAAACAATGTGTTTTTCTGAGTCAGTTGATGATGCTGATGGCTATGCTAGCACTTTTAGCCACATTTGCACAGCTAGCAAAGTTAGCATGATTAGCATTTTAAGTAATGTGCTTTTCTGAGAGAGTTGATGCTGATCTCAATGCTAGTACTTTTAGCCACAAATGTGCCGGTCTTCGTAACTCTTGTGCTATCCTAGGCACTGTAACCCTTGTGCAATCCTAGGCACTTTAACGTTGGGAGTTGGGTCATCTAGACCCACTAGACAATGCTCTGAACCTTTTTTCTTCAATGATTTGTGATCTTCACTGGTGTCCATGGATTACATGAAATCTTTCCACCTTTATCCACCTTTGTCATGGGAGGGATAACACGTCAATGGTCATCTAGCATAAGGGTTAAAGTTAAAGTATGTGGTTTCTGCCAGCATGTCTAACTTGTAGATAAACATTCCAAATGCTGAGATCGGATACATGTTGATTTTTGTCAAATACTGAGGGGCAAAAAATCACTTAACCCTTGTGCTATCTTAGATGACCCCCCCCCCCCTTCCATTGACGTTTTATTACTTTATTAAAGTAAAATCAATAAAGTAAAATCAATTAAATTGGCGCCCCTACCATCGTATGAACTTGCTTCTGTAATGACAGTATTTTGTGTGTACAGTGATCCCTCTCTATAACGCGGTTTACTTTTCACGGTTTCGCTACTTCATGGATTTGCATCATGCATTGTGTTCTGCATTCTGATTGGCTAAAAAGTCACTCCGCCTCTTCTCTACCTGTGCGTCAATAACGTTGCAGTTTAATATGTACACGTACGTAAACAGCTCACCAAATTTACAACACGTACGTGAAAATCATCTTGCAATTTCGAGTTTCTCTAAAACCCATAGAAAAAAAGAGCGACAACAACTGCCAATTATTATGTTCTTCCCCAAACAAACACACCTGTACCGCGGGCTTCAAAAGGATAAAACACTGCAGAGCGGAGTCAGGATGCACCGGCTCAGTCTAAAGAGCAGTGAAATACACCTGAGTCACTATTTGTCTGACCGTACTTTGTATTTTTTTCATAATCATTTTATAATCTCCGCAATTTGAAGCCTTCTGTTCACATCGATGATTAAAATTATTATTTGAAAGTACAAAAGTTATTTGTTGAAAAAAAGTTTCTAAAGTACCTTTATTTGTGAAACAAATGCTTAAGCCTGTAAAATGGTTTGTTCTTTCTTTTCAATGTATAAAATAGTATTTAATTGTGTAATAAATGTAAAAAAGTAGAGGTTTCTACTTCATGAATTTTGCCTATCACGGGTTCTTTTTGGAACGTAACCCCTGCGAAAAACAAGGGTTTACTGTATTTTGTGTGTGTGTGGGGGGGGGGGGGCAGGGAAAATAAATCAGCCACCTAGGGTGTGAACAGGTAGAGAGGAAAAGCAGGTAGAGGGGCGGGGTGGGGCTCACCACTTGTGATTCCAAACCCCGCAACAAACTAACAGCTGCTTCCTAGCAAAAAATAGTTGTCATCCATGAAATTAATGTACTTTATTGGGTTTACTGGATTTTACGAAAAGTTAAAGAAGAAAAATAGAAATGTGTCTGCATCAAAGTGAAACTGTTTCCATCTTCTTTCTCATCTTAACTCTGGGTGTTTGACAGACAGAAACGTCCATTAAAGATTGTGGAAAATAGACAAAAGATCAAAGGAAACATCAGCGTCCAGTTTAGAAAAAACGAGGAAGAAAAACACTCCAAGGATAAAGGAATGCAGGCGGTGTCCAAAATTAACACTTGCTAGATGCCAAA
The DNA here is from genome assembly GCA_037389245.1 of Oryzias sinensis. NCBI lineage: Eukaryota > Metazoa > Chordata > Actinopteri > Beloniformes > Adrianichthyidae > Oryzias > Oryzias sinensis. The sequence goes on from CM074500.1 coordinate 27,907,840, forward strand.
TACAACCAAATTAACTTTTGGATAAATACATTTGGAGCAACATTTGTCTAATGTGGGTTTGCACTTAATTAGACTAGTCTTTTTGATTATGTTATTGGTGGATTTAATTTAAGCTTCTCTGCTGTTTTTATATACAGTCAATGCTTCAGATGCAATGTGCAAAATCGTTTGTCCTGTTTTGTTCAGTTGTTCAGTGACACTTCATGTAACCGTTTCTGGTCTCTGCTCTGCGTTGTGGGATTTTGTGCATCCTCAGGAAGCCACGAGACACCGGAGGAACTTTCTTGGAGCAGTTTTCTTTATTTTCTGGTTGTAACAAAATATGGCATCAACACGTGCTGCACTCCGATAATGCCCCAAAACTAAAAATATCAATTTCAAATGAGCACCAACATTGCATACAAAGAACAAGATCTTCATCATGCTCACCTCTTCCAGATTAGACACAGCAAAAAGGGAAGAGGGGGGGAAGGAGCATGAATTTATACCCAGGTCTGAAGGACCCTAATGGCATGCTACGCAATTGCCAGATATAAAATAAAAATATACAATGTTGTATAGTATACTTTTGTGAACCTGTTACATTAAGCACTAGAAGAATATGTCCTTTAGTTTCTATTGATGTTCATTCATGAAGCCAACGGAAATGACTGGAATAATTCATTCATAATTGGTGTCAGGGTTGTATTCAGCTCAAGAAAAAAACAAAAAAATGTGGGAGTTTTTACCAGAAGCAGCCAGCCTTCAAAAAGAAAATAAAAACTGATGCCTGTTAAGTGTGAACTAACTACACACTATATCTTCACTGTGATTTCAACTACACAAGTATGTTTTACCTATGTTAAATAATAAAGTAAAATAAATGATAAATTCTGTTCTTATGTTTATATGTATGCAGGCTGGGGAGGGGGTTGACTGTGGGGTGAGGGTGCCGTCCAGTGTTTTGCTCAGGGCATCAAACTACCCTGGAATGCTTCTTACGAATAAACCCATCCATGTTTCATCTCCAAGGCCCTCACTGAATCAAGGAAGGCTTTACACAAAATCTCCCCATACAAGGCCCTATTCATCCTTTACATGTGTTGGTCGTGCTGGTCTTTTTGCAAAACAACCGCCCCAAAGCATGATGTTTAGTCCATGAAGAGATGTAGTTCACTAACCTAGCAATTTGATTGCTAGACTTTGAGTTGACAACATTAACAGTATTGAACCTTTTATTCCTCAGCATCCTTTAATGAAGAAAAGAACTTGGCCCTGTACAGCATCTGCTGAGTGATCATCAACTGTCAAACCTCTGGGGGCATTGTCAGCAGAATTGTAATGCCAGTTGACACATCCCCACTGGATAACATCTGAGCCTATTCTTATGGGCATTACTCTCACACCCACAAAGGCATACTTCTCTTGGTAAGCTTCATCTTTGGCAAACTGAATGTATTATTCAGCAATGCACTGATTTTCTTGGCCCAGACTTTCTCTCCAAAAGGAAAGTCCTTAAGATGTAGACTTAGACATTTGCTTTTCTTTCACTGATCTCATGAAAGAAACATTCCAATGAAAATTGTGTTTTTTTTGGTAATTTTAACGCTGTCGATGACATCTATGAAGAAAAATTGCTTAGAATTGCATCTGAGGCTGGATAGCTCGGTTGGCTGGTGTGTGTAGGACTGGCGCATGGGAAACCAGGGTTGTTTCCAGGGGGGGCATGATGAGCTTTATCCAGTGTAGGTCTTTAGACAAGAGCCTTCACATTAGTACCTGACTATGTCGCCACAAGGGGGCCAAAGTCTGCGTCTCCAGCCTGGATAAAAATATAGGGTTGTGTCAGGAAGAGCATCTGGTGTAAAAATCTCTGCCAAACCACCTGTGGGAATCAGTGCAGCTGATTCGCTGTGGTGACCCCTGAGGGATAAGCACAACAATCTTAACATTGCATTTTGGAGTATTTCTTTATTCAAATTGTTGGGAATTAGGAGTAGATGAAAAAATGCAGTTTGAAAATGACTCATTTGTGATGTAGAACATTTACTGGGCAGGCTTTTAATTTCCTGCCCCCACCCCACCAATCTGCAGGCCCGCCACAAGAGAGATAATAGAGAATCAACCCCTATCTGCACTGGTGGGTTGCAATTCTAAGAAGGCATATGTAGATGTTAGAATCTGCCTCAAACTGGGATAGCTCTGATGCTGCTCGCCGCTTTTGTTTTGTGGAAAAACCCCCAGCAGAAAATGTGAGCTTGGAGGCGTGAGGGGCTGTGTCACCGCTGCCTTGAGCAGTGGGGAGGTAGGAAGTTCTCAGAGGTCGGTTAAATTAGTAAAGAGATTTATTTAACCAACACATTCACAAACGCAGGCAAACACCAAAATTACAGGTGGTTTAAATACCACTAAGCATACCATCTCCCTCCTTCCTGGAGGGAGTTTACCTTAACTGAAATCTATACAATTCATATAAATCATAAATTTCTTTATTCTAAATTCATTTACAAATTCTAAAATCCAATTCATTTTTGATACTCTAATTTAAAACATCAAGTAGAAAATACTAAAACAACAACATCTCCCAAATACAATGACTCTCAGGCCTCTAAATAGATTCTCCCGGAACCTTAAATATAGCTCTGTTCCTAGGGGAAGGGTTTTACTGGAGCACACTGGAAAAGACAAACACAGGTGAGTACATCTTGCAGTCACATCTAACCTAATTATAATGAAACTAACATTCCTTTCTTCCAGGTAGCTGCCAATTCATCTACACACCACACAGGAACAATAAAATCATGCAACTCTAATAAACCTTTATTCAAACCTATAAAATGTGACATTTATTTCTGTTTTAAATGTTACTTTTTAAAATGTTGTGTGCCCACGTACTATACCTATAACTTTACTAACGTAACGAAGGAGATCTTTGTTACAGGCTGTGCCAGTGGGAGAGCACGTAAGCAGAGAGGTTGGGTACCAATCCTGCCTAATAACTCAAAAGTTTATTTTTCTTAATCAACTCCTGTCGCAGTGCAGAAATCCATGTCCTTACAAACAACACAAGTTTTAGATTTTTGTCTAAAAACAATTAAAAGACTACAGAATGCTTACAGTACATAAAAGATTTGCTGGATGATAATTCTTTTGGTACAAACAGTTGAACAAACCATGTCGAACCCTGTTTACATTCCATCAATCCCAGAAGAACAGAAACACTCACCTGAGCACAAGTAGTGTGCGTGACCGGAAACGTACTATACCTATAACTTTTACTAACGTAACGGCGAGATCTTTATACATTTCCCTTCCCCTTCTCCCAAAAGAGTGCACCTCTCAGTCCATCATTCTTGACAAACAGTCCGCCACCACGTTTGATCTTCCTGGGTTGTAGTGGACTGTGAAGTTGTATGGCTGCAAAGCCAGGTACCATCCTGAGATCCGCCCATTCGCGTCCTTCATCCGGTTCAGCCACTGCAACGCCCGATGATCCGTCTCCAAAATGAAGTGATCGCCCTACCGCAATATTTATGGTCTCATTAGCTCACTTCATCGCCAGGCACTCCTTCCACTGTTGAGTACCCGCTCGGGTCCAACAGCCTCTCGGCTTAGGAACACCACTGGTCGCCTCCTCCTCATCCACCTCCTGAGAAGCACTGCCCGCCCACCCTGATGCGTCTGTCTGCAGTATGAATGGTTTATCAAAGTCTGGAGTATGGTCAGGGACGTGCGCGAAACCGGCTTCCTTTAAAGGTTCCTTAAATGCTCTGGTCGCACTCTCTGTCCAGCGCACTTTGTTGGGGGCAGAACTCTTTGTTAAGTCGTTCAACACTGCTGCCCTGTCTGAGAAATGGGGAACAAACTTTCTGTACCAGCCCACCAGTCCAAGGAAGCTCCTCACCTTCCTCTTTGTTGTTGGAATTGGATAAGAATGGATAGCTCACCTTCCCTATTTGAGGTTTGATTTTCCCAAACCCGATGACAAAGCCCAAATACTCCACTTCTTTTTGCGCCACAGCACACTTCTTTGCGTTGATTGTCAGTCCAGCTAACTTGAGTCGTTCCAACACTGCTTCTGAAGATGAGTCACATGGTCTCCCATGAATGACTGTACACCACTCACACTCATCTGTAGATATGCTGCAGAAAACCTGACATCTCTCAGAACAGGTTCATCAGCCTGAATCGTTGCTGGCGCCCCTGCAGACCAAAGGGCATGACTTTAAATTGGTACATACCAAACGGTGTTCCTGCTGTTAACCCTTTGCTCAAAAGAGCAACCTGCCAATAAAGCCTCCTACCCAGTCCACTGTCGCGGATGTATCGCTGCACCCACTTTCTCCAGAAGCTCATCCACTCTGGGCATTGGGTAAGGATCAACATTGGACACAGAGCAAGGTATCGAAGTCACGCTAAAATCTCAGTGAGCTGTCCCTTTGGCACTAAAACCACAGGGCTACACCACTCGCTGTTTGAAACCTCAACATCCCCACGGACATAAGATCAAGTTCTTCACGAAGCATCTTCACCAATCGCTCGGCTATCCGGTAGCTCTGCTGTCGGCTAGCAGCATCTGTCTTCAGCTTGATCTGGTGGTGAACCAAAGATGTAAATCCTGGAGTTCTGAAAAGTTCTGATCCAACAGTGGTTTTATCCTTTCCTGCTGTTGAGGAGAGAGATGGGACAGATCAACTGCACAAGATTCTCCAGAGCTCGTTGGAAAGAATTGTTCCTGTGGCTCTTCATCTTTTGTCACGGTAGCAAACAGTTGCTGTTGGACATGACTTCACATCATAAAGACTTTAGCAAGTTCACGTGGAAAAGTTTGATGTTTTTGCCTGTCCGCATGTAAACAGTTCATACGTGTTCTTACCAACTTGTTTGGTGATCTCATATGGCCCATGCCATCTCGTCAGCAACTTTTTCTCACTGGTAGGGAGCAAAAGCAAGACCTTTTGCCTGGATTAAGAACTCTGTCTCTGGCTTCTTCGGTCATACTCCAGGTCTTCTTTGACGCATCTGGCCGTTTCTCTCATGTTCTCCTGCGCAAACTTTGCCATCTCCCTCCAGACGCTCCTCATCTTGATCAATGTAGGAGATTACACTGTCACCGCTCTTGCTTCCCCGGCTCTTCCCAAGAACTCTCAATAGATCCAGTGGCCTCCTCACTTGGCGCTCCATACAGCAAAGTTCAAACGGTGAAAATCCTGTTGACTCCCGCGGCACTTCTGCAAGCAAACAGATATGGTAGCCAATGGTCCCAGTCAGCTCCCTGTGTTGGAGACAAACTTGCGCAGCATGGTTTTAAGAGTTCATTGTATCTTTCCACCAACCCGTCCGCTTGGGATGATAAGGGTATCCAAGTCCTTTAACCCTAACAACTTATAAACCTGCTGCACTAAGTTAGAAAGGAAATTTGTGCCACAGTCAGTGAGAATTTCTCTGGCTAGTCCTACCCTTGAAAATAGTTGCAAAAGACAGTTAGCAACATACTTTGCCTTAACAGAGCGGAGGGCAAAAGCTTCAGGATAACGGGTGGCATAATCACAAACAACTAATATGTATCGGTTACCTGCTGAGCTTTTCTCTAAAGGGTCGACCACGCCCATCCCTATTCTCTCAAACGGTGTTTCAATAACTGGCATAGGTTGCAACCGGGCTCGAGTTACTCCTTTTCCTGAGGTCAACTGACACACTTCACATGAATTGCAAAATTTGTGATTTGCACATACATTCCAGGCCAGACAAAATGGTAACTGATCCTGCGAATGCCCTGGCGGTGGCTGGAGAAATGCGGCCCATTTCATAACAGTTGCCCTAAACTGCCGTAGCTACCAATGCTCGACTGGTCCCTTTTTCTGATACAACATACCGCCCTTGACCACATATTGCACCTCATCCAGGCAGCTAACCTGTCCTTGTGGTAGGCCATCGGTCTCGGTTACTTTATCCCACCAAGCTTTTAGTGTTGGATCTTCCTTTTGTAGCCGCATCTATCTGTGGGGATATTAAACCCATTCTATTGGTTTTGGGAGCTCTGACTGCACCTGCATCCACTGACCTTGAACTTCTCCGTCGCTTGGATCGCTGCCTTCCTGGGCTTAAACTGGGCCTCAAGCTCTTCATCAAAAAATGGCATCTCCCTCAGTGCTTCTTTTACACTCTGAGATCTGGTGACTACAAAACAGGAGTTTGATGGCTCCGGTTCTGGCCTGTTTTTTATTTCTACCTAAATGGCTCAATTAGTGTCACACTAGCACCCTCATTGTTACTGGTTCCAGCAATCAGGTTAGAGTCAGAGTGATGGATAAGATCACACAAAGTAGGAAGATCTTTTCCCAGTATAACTGGATATGGTAGTGATAACACACCTACTGACAACACATAAAGTCTGACCTCACTCACTGTCAGGTACACCTCTGCAGTAGGATAATCATGCTCATTCTCATGTATGCAACTTATTGTAGTTGTATGCTGGCTTAGCTTTTCCTCTGAAATCAGCTTTCTGGCAGACTCAGTGACTGAAAGCTTCCTTGAGTCAAGTAAGGCTTCACACCGCTGTCCATTTACTAATACTGGAACCATACAGCTATTCTTCTCAACCGCCATTTTGTTTTCTGGTCTTGGGACTAGACAGAGAGAAGGTTTGATTTCAATGCAAGGACAAAAGTACTGAGTGCAGACTGCAACCCATTACAATTGTAATGACCTCACTTCTTTTTAATAGGCTTGAAGGGCACTGTTCTAGTATGGCTAGTGCTCTGGGGTCCAGACTGTCTGGCACTGAAAGTTTTTTTACCCTGCCACTGACCAACCCCTTGATCACCCCTAGTGGACTTACTTGGTTGGGCATAGCGGGTCCCCCGGCCAAAGGGATGATGCTGAGTCCCTCTTCTGGCTGATGTGAAGACCTCTGCCAGGCGAGCTGCTTCCTCTGCTGTTTTTGGGTCATGCTCACGGATCCAGACCTCCAGCTCGGGGTGTACCATCCTCAAAAATTGTTCAAGAATGATCTGCTCGAATATTTCCTTGACTGACAATTTTTCCGGTTTGATCCATCTCAGGAACAGATCCTTCAAGCGCACGTAGAGTTCTCTTGGTGTTTCTCCTTCCTCGATCACTAAAGATCGGAATCGACGGGCGAGGCGCCGGTTGTAATTTCATATTTGGCTAAGATAGAGTCCTTCACTTTTTCATAGTCAACTGAGTCAGTAAATGTCCATGAGCACATAAGAAACCGCCAGCTTTTTCCAGTGAGCAGTGGAAACCAATCGAATAGCCCAGTCCTCTTTGGCCAGCGACACCTGTGCCATTCTTTCAAACGTAGCCAGAAAGTGTTCAATATCATCTTCTGGAGTTAATTGGGGAAGTCTTGGTTCTCTTTGTGGCACCCCACCCAGAGCTACTGGACCGATCCTCGCTGTGCATCATCATCATCGTCGTCATCCTCCATTTCATCCTGTTGCATCCCTTGTTCCAGTTTCTGCTCTGTTAAGTCATTAACTTGACACTGAAGTTGTTGAAATTGATGTTGCATACTTTTCCATCTCTGTTCTTGGCGGGAAAAATCTTTGTCCAGTTTCTGATCCCGAGTGGCTTGAGCTTTAATCAGTGACTTTACTAGTCCTTTTAACTCTTCCATTTGCTCAGGGTAGAGCCTATTGCCCCAGCATCAGAAGCCGCTGCTGCTCCTTCATCCTGCTGCTGCTGCTGTTCAGGAGTCTTCTTCCACTCTAGTCATTTCTCCTTCCTACTGCATGGGTAGATCCCACTTCTGACACCACTTGTCACCGGCTGGCCTTTGAGCAGTGGGAGTGTAGGAAGTTCTCAGAGGTCGGGTTAAATTAGTAAAGAGATTTATTTAACCAACACATTCACAAACGCTAAAGGGGCCCTCCACTACAAAAATTACAGGTGGTTTAAATACTAATTAAGCATACCATCTCTCCTTCCTGGAGGAGGTTTACCTTAACTGAAATTCCACACCATAAAATCACACTTCTTATTCTAAATTCATTAAACAAATCTTCTAAAAATCCAATTCATTTTTATTACTCTAATTTAAAACATCAAGAAACATTAAACAACAAATATCTCCCAAATACAATGACTCCCTCAGGCCCTAAATGATTCTGAACCTTAAATAAGGCTCTGTTCCCTAGGGGAAGGGCTTCTGCTGGAGCCACTGGAAAAGACAAACACAGGTGAGTACATCTTGCATCACATCTAACCTAATTATAATGAAACTAACATTCCTTTCTTCCAGGTAGCTGCCAATTCATCTACACACACCACACAGGAACACAAAATCATGCAACCCCAATAAACCCTTATTCAAACCTACAAATGACATTTATTTCTGTTTTAAATGTTACTTTTAAATGTTGTGCCCACGCACTCATACCTATGTAACTTACTAACGTGAACGAAGGAGATCTTTGTTACAGGCTGTGTTAGTGAGAGCATCGTAAGCAGAGGTTGCACCAACAATCCTGCCCACAACTCAAAGTTTAATTTCTAATCAACTCCTGTCGCAGTGCAGAAACTATGTCCTAGAAACAACACAAGTTTTTAGATTTTGTCTAAAAATAACAATTAAAAGACCACAGAATGCTTTTACAGTACATAAAAGATTTGTTGATGATAATTCTTTGGTACAAAACAGTTGAACAGCATGTTTGAACCTCTGTTTACATTCCATCATCCACCCCAGAAGAACAGAAACCCTCACCTGAGCACAAGTAGTGTGCGTGACTGAAAAAAATGCTCAACATGTAAACTCAGAAGGTCTGAATTCTCTGACGTTGCCTAAGCCTGCTAGAAGGCCCTGGTGACACCAACTCAGAATCTGATTGGTTGAAAGAACTTAATGACCTGACATTAGATTTTGCTACAAAAAGCAGTAGCGATACACCCAAGAAGGTGCTTGGACGAGATAAAATGCATCGCACCAAGCAAGATCACATGGTCAGAATCAGGAAGTCAGAACCAGCCAGACTCAAGTTTGATCCAGCTCATCTTGGCGATGTACTCAAGCCCAACCAACCTGCATTGTTGGGGATTAGTGGAATCACCGGGCCAGGACCCTCTGTGCTGCGGCACAGGCACCCTGGAGCATGTTCTGAGCTGCCCCAAGGCCTTGGGAGAGGGAAGGTATACATGGCCTGACTAGGTTTTGAGGCAGTGGCTGCCACCATCTGCACAGGAATCCAGCAAAGCAAACACCAGCTCCCAGAGAAGTACAATATTACTCAACTGGGCTGCTAGCCTCAGCTCGTGACTGGAGATTACAGGTGGACCTGGGGAGAAAGCTTAAGTTTCCAGAGCACATTGCAGAGACTTCCCTCAGGCCAGACCTGGTTTTAATATCAGACGCCACAAAGCAAGTGTTGCTGCTGGAACTTACAGTACCCTGGGAAGATCGGATGTGCGAGGCTAACGAGCGGAAGAGGGCCAGATACTTGGAACTGGTGGAGGCCTGTAAGATGAGTGGCTGGAGGGCACGTTGTGAGCCATTTGAAATGGGCTGCAGGGGTTTCCCAGGGCAATCCATGCACCGAGTACCAAAGCCTGGGCGGTATTCGGTGGTTGCAGGAGAGAAAAGCCACCAAACCATCAGTGAGGCAGCAGAAAGAGCCTTTTAGGTGGCTGTGGACTAAAAGGGCAGATTTGTGGTGTACGCTGCTCGACACAAGTTGGGGATCATCACCCCCGGCTGGGTTGCCAAGGTGAGGGTGTATGATGATCTAAGACCCAAAACACTCCAAGACCCTGGGTTAATCACTGAGGATGTGTCCGAGCTGCACCAGTTGGTGTATTTAGTTACTCGCATTAGAGGGCCTGCAGAAAGGATTGTGAAGGCCTCTCCAGCTGTGACCCTGCCAGGCAACATAGGACAGCTGAAATGCGATTGGTTAAATGATCCATTGTGAAAATACGCCTGTCTCGAAGTAGCAGCACTATCATGAACACAACAGCGGAACATTGCACCATTTAGAAGGATTTAATGAGTATGACTCTCACCTGGAATGGCCAAGTTTCTGAGCGCGCTCAGTCCAGCATGTTGAACAGACACATCTCCTTCATCAACATGCTTCTCCAGCAGGGCAAGGATGTGTGGGACCACCCCCAGCTCAAGCATTTTCACACAGTTACTGTCTGACAGAGGACAGAAAACTGTCATGTTATACTTCGAACATGCTTAACTCTACATAAGCCATCATCTTTTGAGTCAAAAGCACAATCATAATCATGAAATTGTATGGAAAACAAATTTATAGAAATTAATTATATATTTTAAAAACAGATTTCAGAACTGTGGCTTTGTCCTTGTTTTAATACTATTTTTCCTCCATAGGTTTATGTCCTTCAAGGACGAATGCAAACGTAGAGAAATGCTGTGTTTGTGGTTTTGGAATGATAAAAAAATGACTGAATGTTACAAAAGAAAAAAAAATCTTCAACACCACATCAATGCAGAATATCTTTCTGCACCTAAACAAGGGTCAGACTTATTTATAGTGCACCATCTATGGAGATAGACCAGAAAAATAAAAGAATAAGGATTACCAATATGATTTATTCCAGAATAACTAGTTAAACATGTGGCCCCAGGCTGTAGTTTGCCCACCCCTGGACAGAGACACATTCTAATTTAGTTTCTGTACATTACCACAGGAAATTTTAAATTAAACAACTCAGATGCCATTGAAGTGCAGACTTTCAGCTTTTATTTCATGGGTTGAACAAAAGGATTGCATAAAATGTGAAAAACTAAAGTATTTTTAAACACAATCCCTTCATTTCATGGGCTCCTAAGTAATAGGACAAATGAAATATCTGCAAACCAAATGGTCATTCCTAATATTTGGTTGAAAGCCTTTGTTGGCAATGACAGCCTGAAGTCTTGAACTCCTGGACATCAGCAAATGCTGGTTTTTCCTTCCTGAATGCTCACAGGCCTTATTGCAGCGGCAAACAGTTGCTGTTTGTTTGTGGGCCTTTCTGTCTGAAGTTTAGTCTTCAACAAGTGAAATGCTGCTCAAGGGTTCAGATCAGGTGACTGACCGGCCATTCCAGAATATCTCCACTTCTTTGCTGTAATAAACTCCTGAGTTGCTTTATTGTATAAGCGGCTCGTTGACCATCTGGATTATGAAACGCTGCTCAATCATCGTTTGGCTGCATTCACCTGGATCTGTGCAGACAGTCTGTCTCTCTGAACACCTCAGAATTCATTGGGCTGCTTCTGTCCTGAGTCACGCCATCAATAAACACTCAGTGTCCCCTGTGCCATTAGCAGCCATGCAGTGCCCAGACCATCACACTGCCTCCACCGTGTTTTACTGGGATGAGGCAGTGTGTTGAGCTTCTCCACGCCTTCTCCAGACTTTTCTCTCTGGCCATCATTCTGGTAGAGGTTGATTTTGGTTTCCATCTGTCCAAAGAATGTTTTTCCAGAACTTTCTAGGATACTTTTAGCAAAGTCCAATCTAGCCTCTCCTCATTCTTGGAGGCTTATGAGTGGCTTGCATCTGCAGTGTTCCCCTGGATCTACTTTCATGCATCTTCTTCTTATGGTAGACTTGATATTGATCCGCTCTTCCTGGAGAGTGTTGTCACTTGGTTGGCTGTTGTGAACGGGTTCCTCTTCACCGTGAAACGATTCTGCCATCATCCACCACTGCTACCTCTGTGGACGCCCGTGTGTCTTTTTGTGCGTTGCTGAGTTCACCAGTGCTTTCTTTCTTTCTCAGGATGTACCACACTGTTGATTTTGCCACTTCTAATACTGTAAGCAATTTCTGGCATGGTTTTTTTCTGTTTTCTCAGCTTAATGATGGCTCCTTTCACCTGCATGGAGCTCCTTTGACCGCATGTTGTCTGTTCACAGCAAAATCTTCCAAATGCAGCACGAGTCCTCTAATCAACTCCAGGCCTTTTATCTGCTTCACTCATAATGACATAACAAGGGAATTGCTCATTGACTGCCCATGCAATAGCATGGAAGTCAATTGTCCAATTACTTAGGAGCCCGTGAAATGAAGGGATTGTGTTTAAAAATGCTTTAGTTTTTCACATTTTATGCAATCTTTTGTTCAATCCATGAAATAAAAGCTGAAAGTCTGCACTTCAATGGAATCTTAGTTGTTTTATTTAAAATTCCTGTGGTAATGTACAGAAACTAGAAAGAATGTGTCTCTCTGTCCAAATATTTATGGTCCTGATCAAAGGTGTAGCGTGAGCTGGAGTGGCTGTGTCTCGCAGCTCGATGTAGCAATGATTTGCTGAGGTATCTAAACATCAAATTCAGATAAAACACATTTTTTCATTTTACAAAAATACATTTTATAAAAATCATGAGTTGGTTCATCTAATGGAGTCATTCCTGATTCCCATCCACCATTGTAACTCCCAAAGAGAACCTCAACATCTTTCAAGTCTTAATGCTTTTACAGGACTGTGGAGTCAGCAAAAACAAACAAACAATATGATGTACAATTTTCTACCATTTCTAGCAAATTGGTAAATGGCGAGCACCAGACAGCTGCAGCTGTGTGCTGGAGCCTGCACAGCTCAAGATGTCTCCTGGTAGACCACACCTGAGCCCTCCCCAAACATTTCAGATGTGGATTCATCTGACAACACAAATGTACTTCAAACAAGCATGTCAGAGTTCTGCATGCTCTAACTACTGTGCAGATTTTTGCAGTCTCTGGTGCTCATTTGACTGTGGTCATGTCAGATTATGAAAAGAACCAGTGACAAAGGGCATCCCTGCTGTGGTCCAAAATGCAGTAGGAACAAGTTCGCCTTACTGATGATATAGGATTCGAGCTCCTGGGGGGTATTCCAGAAAGCAGGTTATGCTAGCTCCCACGGTTTGGGGTTGCTGAAGTTGATAACCTTCAGCTTTCAGTTCCAGAAATGGAGGTATGTTTCAGGTATAGCCGTTGCCATAGCAACTCATGCTCTGAACATAACCAGGTCTGGAGCAGGTTTAGTTGAAGGTTAGTTTGTTTACAGAGAGTGAAGCAGCATGGCGTGTCCATTTGAAGATGATTTAGTGGGATGAAGAAACTTCAGATAATACTTTTTCCAATCGTGAGTATATATCTGAGTTCAAAAGTACAATAAATTAGTGGAAAAAGATTCAATTGAATTAGAGTAATATGAAATGTAACTAGATAAATATGTAAACGTGTTATGCGTTACAATTAAAGGTAAAGTAATTCATTTAAGTTGATAATGATATATATATATATACATATATATATATATATATATTATATATATATATATATATGCAAAGATCACAATGGAAATGAGAGATCAGAAACTTGTGTGTTTAATTTGTCCATTATTTTTCCAAGCAGAAACTCTTCTTTTGATGATGCAGTCATGTTACTTTTTTGATGGTCGGTAATCTTCACACGCCACATTAAAATCTCTCCGACTAGTCTCAAAAGTATAGCACCCTATTTGTTCCTCCACGTTTCCCTGGTGACTTGGAAATCGCAATCCATTGAGAACACTTTATGTTATACTTGAGATGCACCCAGGTTACTGTCGAACGACATTAACTCAAACGGCCCGGAGAGGGCCTTGGACCCCATATTTCTTCCACTGAACGAGAGATTTTTGAGACAAAGGGGAATCCTAGAGATGGACTTCAAATTAACCAATCTATATGGGTTTGTCCTTTAATCAGGGGTTGAGTAACAGCATGTTTGTAATGTGTATGTACCACAATCGAAGACAGATTCTCATGTGAGGAGGATCACCTGCCCTGTGCTGGAAAAAAATCTGTTTTTAAAAGTGAGCTAGAGGTGTGTGGGGATGGGGGTTTGGGTTCCTGAGGAGAGCCTTAATGTATTTAAGATCTTGAAAAAAGAGAGTCACAAGCTCAAACATTTGGAACACAGCTGGAGGAGGGACAGACTTAGATGGGTCAGAAGAAGAGACAGAGACAGAAGTCCTGTGTGTTGACTGAGAGCAGGGACTTTGACTGTTGGAACTGTGGCAGGAAAAGGTGGAAAGTTAGTTGGACATGATGCAGATGAGAAAGGTAGACATACTGGGAGTCCAGGAGAGACCATGGGGAAAGGCAGGCTGGAAGCCAGGGAGCAGGGTTCAGGTTGTTCCATCATGATGGAGATGGGAAGAGAAATGGAGGAGGAGTTATCCTAAAAGGAGGAGTTTGTTAGGAGTGTTGTGGAGGTAAAAGTCTAAAGATGGATTGAAGGTGGATGTTTAATGTTTTTAGTGGGTTTACCCACAGGTAGGATGAGCTGGAGGAGGAGGGACAATTTCTGGTTGGACCTTGATGAAGGGATGATGAGCATCCCTCTAGAGAGTTGTCATTGGTGCAGATTTTAATGGACATGTTGGTGCAGAAACAGAGGTGATGAGGAAGGTGATGGGCAAGATTGATCCAGGAGAGGAACGTAGAAGGACAGATGGTGGTTGATTTAGCAAAAAAGATGGAAATGGCTCCAGTAAATGTGTTCTTTGAGAAGAGGCAGGAACATAGGGTGACCTATAAGAATGTGGGAGAAGCCTGCCAGATAGAATTTACATGTTGTGTAGACAGTGTGATCTGAAGGAGACCAGTGACTGCAAAGCAGTGGTAGGTGAGAGTGTTTCCCAGACAGCATAGGGATGGTGGTGCATAGGATGATTCTGGTGATGAAAAGGATGAAGAAAAGAAGGGAAAAGGCAGAGAAGAAGACAAACTGGTGGAAGAGGAAAAAGGAAGAATGTTGGAAAAAAAAGGTTCTGGGTGGTCAGAAGGATAACTATGGCTAATGTGATCAGGGAGACGGGTAGAAGTGTAGTTGGTGTCATCCAAGGTTATAATAGTTGATTTTTATTAGTTTTAGTTTTTATTTCCTTTTGAATTTTGTTTTTAAATTTATTTATATAGTTTTATTAGTTTTTAGAGGGAGGCTGCTTTACTAGTTTTTATTAGTTTTTATTTTTTGAAATTGCTTCGTTTTAGTTTAGTTTTTATTAGTTTTAGTGTTAGTTTTAGTTTTTTCTTTTTTTTTTTTGTGTAAATTAGGATACTTTCAGGTGCATGATTCAAAATCACCAGAATAAGTATTGTATAATAAAACTCAATCAAAGATACATTTTTTGAAACACTTATTATTCAGAGGACACAAGGACAACCATCCTAAATTAAATACAACAGCCGATAACAGCATTACGTTATCTGCTCTCGCCTTTTTGAAGGGGGCTATTGGCCAGCCTGCTCAGGTACCGTTGATTTGCGCGGTTGTGGTGCGGGGCTAAATGTACTTTTAGATCTGTGAGGGTTTCTGAGGAGCGTCTAATAAATGTTGTCTCCTGCTTCGACTACAAGGCTTACTTTTGTTTTCGACGCTGTTATATTCACCAAAAGTCCCAAATAGGACTCTCCGCTTTCAACTTACCAGCTTCATCACGCCTGGCGTAAAGGTCTATGACTAACGCTAGCCGGCAGTGTCCGACAGACATCATGTGACGTCACAGACAACGTGATGCCGTAAAGTTCAGATTAAAGCTCTGCGCGGGACTATTTTCTTCATCCCGCGCCGCTGAATTTCTGACCAATCCCGCCCGCTCCCGCAACGTATGCGTTACACTCCCACCCGCACCCGCAAAACTCATAGAATTTAGTCCCGCACAGAAATAGAGATGCATTGATTTTGTATCGTCTCCGCCCTGGTGAAAAACACGTATTTGTATTGACATTATTAAAGAGATTCATGTCCCTCCTCCAGCCTCATCTTTTCATGCATTCCTCTTTTGTGTAATTTGCAACTTAATTATTAAATATATTTTCACATATCCCGTTCGGTTAAAAGTGTGCGTGTGTGCGCGCGCAGACAGACGGCCTGAAGCGCGCTCTATAAGAGGCGGGCGGCGCACTTCAACAACAGATTAGATGACAGAGGCTAAGGCGTTCCTACCTGGTGCTCTTTCACGGAGCTTCAGTACATAAGAATCCAACAGCCGCTCAGGCCTAACGTAGTCTGCTAATATATATTCATGAGATATTCATGCCAGCACTGATCCCGCGGGGTTTTTTTCTGCCGCCCGCTCCCGCCCGCAGCACACTTCAAACCGCCCAATCCCGCGAGATTTGGGTGCAGCCCTCTAGTTCAGATACACAGTAAAAGTAGCAGCGTGAAGTAAATAGACTTTATTTCAACCCAAAAGACTTATGTATTAACAAAGACGAAAACTAAGTATTTTTTGAGGTTAATATTAGTTAGTTTCAGTTAGTTTTATACACACAACAAACAGTTTTAGTTAGTTTTCGTTTTTTTAAAACTCTGCTTTTATTTTTATTTCAGTTAACTTAAAAATGTTTTTTCAGTTCTAGTTTTAGCTTTTTCGTTCGTTTTCGTTAACTATAATAACCTGGTGTCATCAGAAAGAAAGTTTATAAGGAGACTTGTGCTGGAATGAGGAGGTGCAGGAGTGTTCATGGAAGAAAGATGTTTGCTAAGAAGAAGTGGACACTGAGAGGACTGAGAGTAGACAGGAGGACAGGGAGATGCTGTGTAAGGTGAAAGTAGAGGGGTCAAAGGTCAAACAAGGGCTTATGATGACTTGTGTGCTAGGTTGGGTAGTAAAGAGGGAGAGAGTGACCTGTACAGATTAGCAAAGCAGAGAGACCGAGACGGGAAGGAAGTGCAGCAGGTTAGAGGGATTCAGGATAGGGATGGTAACGTATAGACGTGTCTGTAGAAAGAATACTTTGATGAATGAAGAAAACCAGAGAGAACAAAGAATAGAAGAGGGGACTGCTGTGGAGGTACTAAAGATAACAAAGTAATAAAGATTAGTGAGGGTAAAGTGAGGGGGGAAATTGAAGAGGATGAAGAGTAGAAAGGCTACCATCCTGATGATGTACCTGTGGAGGTAGGGAAGTGTCTAGAGAGATGGAGTGGAGGTTTTGACTGACTCGTTCAACAGGATCTTAGATGGTGAGAAGATGTCTGAGGAATGGAGGAGAACTGTGATGGTGCCCATTTTTAAGAATAAGGAAGATGTGCAGAGTGGTGTTAACTACAGAGGAATAAAGCTGATGAGCCATACAATGAAGTTATGAGAAATAGTTCAGAGGTGGGCTCTGAGGGCCACCTGCATGTCTTCCTTCATACCTTGCTCTGGCATGTTCTGATTGGCTGGACATACCTGAACCAGGTAATTAGTCATGAGTAGGGTAAGAATATCTGGAAATCATGGAGACACACCAGCCCTCGAGGCCTGGAATTGCCCACCCCTGGTCTGGTTGAAGCTAGACTAAGAGCAGAAGGGAACATTTGTGAGCAGCAGTATGGTTTCATGCCAAGAAAGATTAATAGGCGGCAGTGGCTCAGTCCAATGATCGAAAGGTCGGCGGTTTGATCCCCGCTCCCCCCAGCCAGCTGTCGTTGTGTCCTTGGGCAAGACACTTAACCCTCCTTGCCTCCAGTGTGGCTCCACTGGCGTGTAAATGTGTATAAATTGTCAGAGGGGCCGTAGGCGTGAACTGGCAGCCACGCCTCTGTCAGTCTGCCCCAGGGCAGCTGTGGCTACATCAGTAGTTTACCATCACCAAGTATGAATGAGGAGTGAATGAATAATGGACACAATGTAAGAACTTTGAGTGACTGGAAAAGTGCAGAAAAATCTAATCCATTATTATTATTATAGATGCAATCTTTGCTTTGAGGACGTTGATAGAGAAGGTCAGAGAAAGCTACACTGTGTCTTTGTTGAAAGTTTATGACAAAGAGGAACTGTGGTATTGCATGATGAAGTCTGGATTCGACAATTATGATGTTGGAGCAGTGCAAGACATGTATGAGGGCTGTAAGACAGTGGTGAGGTGTGTTGTAGGGGTGATAGAGGAGTGCAATGGTGATGAAAAGACTGACAGATGAGGTCAGACAGGAACCTCTATGGACTATGATGTTTGCAGATGATTTTGTAATTTGTAGTGAGATCAGGGAACAGGTGGAAGAGAAGCTAGAGATAGGGACAACACTCCAGGGTAGTGGAGAGTGTGGAAAAGAAGTGAAGAAGAGTGCAGGCAGATTGGAATGGGTTGAGAAAAGTTTCAGGTGTGATATAAGGGTTTCATTTCAAATGAAAGGAAAGGTGTAGAAAGCTGTGGTGAGAGCAGCCATGTTGTTGGACCTAGAGACAGTAGCACAGACAGAAAGCAGAGCTGGAGGTAGCAGGGATGAAATTCTCTTTTGGAGGGACCAGGATGGATAGGAATAAGTACATCAGAGGAACAGCACATGCTGGAGGTTTTGAAGATAAAGTCAGAAAGGCCAGACTGAGATGGTTTAGACATGTCCATGAGAGAGACAGTCAGTGCGTTCACATGGGCAAAAGTAATCGGAAAGAACGCCTGATCGGAAGGAAAATGTGTCATGTAAACACGCTGTTCAGAATAGTCTGCTCCGATCAGAACCGTTCGGATCAAAATGTCTTTCTGATAGAGATAGGTGGGTTATGCCGATTGTTGATCCGATCGTTGTTCATGTAAACGGTTCATTCCAATCGTGTGTCACTTCTGTTCTGGTTGAACTTCACGCATAGACGGTTTTTCGCTCCAGACTCCATAACTTTGTGTTCGAGGGGAGGGAGGATGCTTTGTGACGTGTGCGTTTTGTTGTTTGTTTGCGTGTGACTGCAATCCGTCCCGCCGCTCTCGGTTAGCTGCTGTCAGAAGAACCGTGTGTCCGAGCAGAGCTCAGACCGTCAGCTCACACAGCGGCTTTGGGGCGGTGTGTGAACTTTTCAAAGCAGAACGCCGCTCAGTCCTTAGAAACTGTTCATACAATCACGTGGATTTGTATTTCCAGTCGTGTCCCAACAAAATAAAGGCTGATGTTATTCCCACATATTTACGTGCAGCCAGGATGCAGATTGCAGCGTTTCCCGCCTGGATTTATGTTCATCACACATGTGTTAGCGCGTGTTAGCCTCTCCTGGGAGCTCCGTCCTTCCACAAAAAAAGCACAGACAACACGGATTAAAAATAAAATAATGAGCGAACAGGCGCTTCGTAATATTCATAAATTAATAAGGACAAGTTTGGAAGATCGTCTCGTATATTACAGAGCTGCTGCATAAATGTAAATGACAGCTAGGTTTGTTTACAACGGGACTCATTTCCTTTTTCCGGTATTTTCAACACTACTGCGCATGACCAAATAATTTATTCCGACCGAAAGTGTGACCATGTGAACGTTTGTTCTAATCGGAAAAGGTTTTTCTGGGCCCATGTGCACGGTGGAATTTTTTATCCGACCATTGATCCCATCAAGATATTTTGCCCATGTAACCGCGGCTAGTGAATCTATTGGTAGAAGGATGCTGAGTCTAGAGCTGCCAGGCAAGACGTCTAGAGGAAGACCAAGGAGGATGTTTGTGGATGCAGTGACTGCCCTGCTGCTGCACCACAGCCGCCCCCATAGTTTCTGCAGAGCGGCAGGAGTTCATTAGAAATTCACGTCTGCGTTGTGGGCTTGGAGTGTGGTGGAGTGAGCCAGCCTTCATTTCCCATCATGCCTTTCTTTGTTTCACTCTCACCCGCTAACTGTAAGTCCCTCACACCCCCAATCTAACATTACCAGTGCAACAAAAATAGTGAGCATTGATGGAGTTATGCAGCCGTACAGTTTTCTGCCTGATTCCAGCTCAGACGAGGAAAACAAAGACGTTCATGGATCTATTTGTCTGAGAGTGGATGATCAGAATAGAGCAGAGCTGGGAGCTGCTGATTGTAGTTTGTACGTCACAACTACAGGTTTTTCAAACTGCATTTCTAGTCTTCTCCTGATTCCCCACGTCTTGAATAAGGAAAATAAAAATGCAGCTTAATGCTTTTCTTCTTCATGTATGTCATCTATTATGAAAAAGATGCTACGAGACCATGTTAAAAAATACAATTTTTCTATCCAAGTGGGGTTTAAACAGCTTCTTTTGGAATCTAATTCTTATTTTATTTATCTGCAATGATTTCAGAATTACTGCAGGGGTCCCTAGAGAGGGAGCAACACTAGCTGTGGTCACATGTGCAAAATATCTTTAATTGTATAAAGGTCAGATTAGAATTGAACTGTGTACATGGGCCCAGAAAAGCTTTTTCCGATTATAACAAACGTTTACATGGGTCACACCTTTGGTCAGAATAAATCATTTGGACATGCGCAGAACTCTCTAAAATACTGGAAATGACCATAGAAGAAGAAACATTGAGTTCCGTTATAAACAAACAGAGCTGCTAAAAAGAGCGAGATGATCTTCTAAAGGTGCTTTATTATTGTTATGAGTATTATGAAACGCCTGTTCACTCATATTTTTTTTAATCCAAGCCTAGGATGAACATAAATCCATGCGGTCAATCTGCATTTTGGCTGTACGTAAATATGTGGGAATAACATCCGTTTTTATTTTTTTCTGGACATGACTTGAAACACAAATCCACGTGATTATTTACACTGTTTCTCAGGACTGCGCGGCATGTCTGCTTTGTAAAGCCGCCTCCGTTAGCTCACACACCGTCCCAGAGCTGCTCCTATGCTTGAGGACACAGTTCTAATGGGAGACATCGTTCTCCTAAGTACTGGAGCGCCACACCGTCTACGCATGACGTAAAACCAGAGCAGCAGTGACCCACGATCGGATCAGCAATCAGCATAACTCACCTATCTCCATTGGAAGGAAACCTTGATCCAAATGACTCTGATCGGGGCGGATGTATGCAAACGCAGTGTTTACATGAGGCGTTTTTATTCTGATCAGGCGTTCATTCTGAAGACTTTTGTCCATGTAACCGCAGTTGATGAGGCTTCATCAGCCCATCACTACCTTGAGTTCCCCATGGAAGAACTGGTGAAAGTTTTAGTGGAAAGGGAGGTCTGAGTATCACCTCTGTGACATCTGCCCCCACGACCTGCTGATAAGTGGAACAGGATGGATGGAAAGCTCAAACTTTTTTGAGAAACAATACAAAACAATACAATCCTAATCCCGTTAAGTTCTTTGACTAAGATTGTCCAGGTTTGGAGAAAAAGGATTTTTACGGCTGGGCCAAAGAAAATAATTGGTGTTTCTTAAAACCACATTATTGGAAACCAGAAAACATTCGAAATCATGTCCAGAAATAATGATAACATTTTCTTTGTATTAAAATCATAATTATTTTAATGAGATAAAGAGTCTGGGATCTCTGGGTTTGTAATATCGGTTTCTTTTATAATTTGATACTTTTTAAAAATGTTCTTTCCAAATCTGAGGGCAAAAACTCCCCTTCCTGTTGTTTAGAGTGGGGGGGGCAGCTATTTTTATGAATGACGGACCCCCTTCAGAATTAGTTTATTTTAAATTAAATGATAGGAGACCCTAAAAACATTTGAAATCCTCAAATGTTTGAGTGGAGCCAGAACAGGCAAAAACTGGACTCAATCCAGTGGGACTAAACAAACCGACACTCACCACCCAGAAGCAGAGACACGATGAGGTTGGAGGCAATCTTCATGCTGCAGAAGTCGTGTGGGTCATCGGCCCCCTGCAGACTTCGGATCATTTCTGACAAAGCCTCTGGCACTCCTGACTCTGCAAACTGCAGCTTCAGAGCATCTGAGGGGAAAGCACAACAGGAAAGCTGCAACACATTTTTGTGACGCACAGAATCAGCAAAGTGTTTTTTTTTCTGTTTCTGCAGCACATGCATGCAGCAATCCAAGGTTGTCTGTCTTTTCATGATGTGGAAAACTGCAGCCCAACCAAACACTCCACTTTGGGGCTCTGCTATATGCAGCCTTTAGTTGACTTGGTCCTCATGCATATTTGAAGAATTTTTGATAATTGTATTTAAACTCAATAACTGATTTGAGTACACTTGTTCTGATGGTCATGTTCTTGGGTCTGCAGGATACTGCAGGTTTGTTGGAGCTCCAGTGCTGAGCAGCAACTCCTGCTGCTTGATGGGGATTGATGTCAAATGCCTTTTTTGTAAACAAGCTACAGTGGCCAAACATTGTGAAAACACCTACCGCTTTCCCCCAAGGATCCCAAAATTTCCAATATGACATGGCGGCGTTCTGCATCAGGAGCTCGCCTCAGCTGAAGAATCAGGACTTCAGCCACGTCCAGGTCTGCCAGTGCTTCCCTCGCACAGTCTGGAGGCACACATGGAGGAAAACAAATAAACTGCTGAATTCCCATTTGGGGGCTGGATCCAGTGCCGATGGCTTAGGGCAGAGTTCACCCATAACAGTTCTCCAGTCCATCACAGGGCCACACACAGACAAACAACCAAACAGACTTACACCTAAGAACAATTAGAAGCTCAAGTTAACCTATGAAACATATTTTAGGACTGTGGGAGGAAGCCGGAGAAACCCTGTGCACGCTAACTCCACACTGAGACCCAAAGTGAGATTCAAACCAGGACCTTATCACTGTACGGCAGGGGAGCTAACCACTACACCATTGTGCAGTACATCCCAGCTATATTATGATTAGGAAATAAATCACCCTGGGCCAGTTGTTCAAATGTAAACTGATTGGATTTTGGTGATCGGATTGGATCAAATCTTGAAAATGGGTTGTTCAAAAGGGAAAGAAGGAATCTGAAATCAGATTAGATCACAGAATCTAATCCTAGTTCTAATCTGGATCAAACCTTCAGTTTGTGTTGTTCAAAACTTGTCAGTAGGATTTGGATAACTTTGATCCAAAAAAACTGGATTATCCTGATCCCAACAGGGGGTAGGATTTAAAGGTGGATTCCAGGAGGGAAATGGAGAAAAACTTTAAAATTGGTCAAATAATACATTAGTTTCATGTAGTGTTTATACTTTTATTTATATTTTGACTTGTGTAACCGTTGTAACAGGGATGAAGTAGATACAGTAGACATAGGCTACCAGTTAAACTACCGGTATTCAGTAAAGGAAAAACAACCAAAGCAGAACTGCAGATCTGCCTCCTAAAAGCAGAGCTTGGAAATGCTGGTCTCTCCTCCTCAGATTGAAAAACTCCCTGAACATTCTTTATTTTGTTATCTATTGGACATTTAGCCATTTTATTCCACAATGTATTTGTTAATATATATTTGTTTTTTTATTTTTTGTGACTCAGATGAGGGGTCAAAAAGAAATTATGAATGGAAGTGGATGTTTGTTATTTTTGTGTTTTGTCTCAGAATAACAAACTCTTTCAGTGACCCCATGTTGGCTCTTCTACCTGTTCTTTACATAGCTGGTAGCCCGTTTGTGATATGTTGTCCCATTTAGAGCACAGGTAATCTGGATTTGGTAATCTTGAAAACTGTGTATCTGGATCAGGGTGATCCAGTCCAATGTTGCTTTGAAAAACCGGCATAAAAGTAAGACGGATTGCCTGATCCTGTATAGGAAAAAAATGTGATTTCCAAATCCGGATCATTTTGATCCAAATTGAACTTTTTGAACAACTGGCCCCCTTTGATCAGAGATTCAGGATTGGTATTAAGCAGAGAGAAGAAGAAGAAATGCAGCGGGGGGGTGGGGGCTCCATAAACAGCCAAGTCCTCATTCGCTCCAAAACAAACTTTACGATGAAGCTCACAGTCTGGCTTCAACAGTTTGTCATCCTCTTTGGTCAGATTTACAGCTTCGACAACTGTTCTGGAGGTTGACTATTCTCAATCTTTTGTTTCATATTTGAGACCTAAATCATGCTCAAATGGGGGGGTGTCCTTTGATTGATGGGTCATCAGTTAATCTTACTATTTTTGGGAAATCTTTGTGGGATTATGTCCTGAAAAACTGGCTTTAGTTCAAACCAGTGAGTGATTACCTGTCCATCTATATCTGCAGTCATTGGTCAATCTTTTTAAGATCATACATGTCACTCCTTTAAGGAAATGTTGCCCTCAAGTCATGACAACAATGGTCTCTTTTGTGACAAACATGAACTGATTTTTGTGGCTGCTGGGGCTCATGGTTGCCATGGATACCTCGTCTAGATGCAGGCCATGGATGTGGTGGATCAGTGTCCAGGCCTAAATTTGGGAGAGGTTGAGGTTGTGGGGGTTAATACACGAAATACTTGAAACTCCTCGAGGATAAGAGGCAGATCGAGCTACACACAATGGTGTGTTAGAACTGATGGAAAGTTACTTTTGCTTCACTAGGTTCTGATTCATTTCCACACTAAACACTTCACAAAGATGAATCTTTAGCTGTTCTTCATTACTTTGATTAAATGTGCCAGTGAAGCATCATCACTGCCCCACTTTATGATGAGGCACTTGAAATAACAAGGAGGAAAAAACAACAACATGTTTTTGGCACATTTTAGAATTACAGAGCTAAAAAGATTATTTCTGTAAGCTGAGAATTTGTTCTTTCTTCATGAATGTAGGAAAGATATGATGCAGCACAATAGGAAGTGAGATTCCCAGCTAAATGTAAATGCTAAAACACGTGGACGGGAATGTGGTTGTCCTGTGTCTGTCATGATTTGACTCGTAATGATGCTTTTTCAGTTGCCGAATTGAATGAGACAAAGAAGTCAAATCACAAACATTTAATTTCTCCTTCTTTTTATGTTCTCATTACCCAACTTCCAATAGTTTCTATGTGAAATAATGTAAACAAACATACATGTGCTCCAAGGTGGTGCAGTTATCGGCACTTTTGCCTCACAGTGCAAAAACATGCTTCATAGATGATTGGTGTCTCTACGTTGTCCCTAGGTGTGAATGAGTGTGTGTGTGTGGCCCTGCAACAGACTGGAGACCTGTTTAGGATGAAGCCTGCCTTCATCCTACAGTAGCAGGGATAGGCTCCAGTAACCCTTTGACCCCAAAAGGAAATCAGCAGGCTCTGAAGATGAATGGATAAAAATACATTCAAATGATACACACAAAACTTATTTATAAATCTGTATAATTATACCATTTATGTATTTTTCGTAAAACATGCCAAAGTTATATTTGACCTCCTGCTGTAAGTAAAAAATACAGACTATAAATCACAACTTCGGGTTGGCGCCCCCTATGGGCGGAGCTTCTGTAGGCGCAAATGCTGTATTCCCACTTTTTTGCCCCCCCGATTGTACATGAGAGTCAGGTATGCGGCATCTAGGAACTGTGAGCTGGGGTTGCTGGGCGATGAAGTGCATTTAGAACTCTGGAGACGGTTCCCGTCGGTGACCAGAGGGGGAGACGGAGCTCTGACGTCTGACACTCAAAGTGAAGCTAAACTGATGCTTTAAGGCAGTAAAAGCCTTCACAAATGTCTATCTTTCGTTTGAATGCTAAAAGTCTAAACTTTTTAAAAAATAAATAAATACAGTCATATAGAAAGAAACCCAAAATCATCACTGCAAGCTGAACACATTCTATCCTGTTCCGTAGACACGGCACAGACGAGATTGATGGACACGTTCAATAGCCAATTGGAACGGAGAACACAAAGCCTTGTTAAAGAAAAAACTTAAAACAATAATTTGAGTCGCCAGAAGGTTCAGAATTTCTTTGTTTTTGAAACGTATCCATAAATAAAGCTTCACAAAATGCTTCACATTTTTTATCTTCAAGAAAGGCTCTGATAAACACAACTTTGGTGTTTTTCTTGTTAATTTATTACTTTCAAGTCTTACATTTAATACTTTTTTCTCGTAATTTGACAGTTATGACTTTCTTCTTGTACATTTACGAGATTTAAAGTCGTAGTAATAATTAAAAAAAAGTTGTTTGTAAACTGGCCCTATAACTCAGACTTAGTGAACTGCAGGGAGACCATTGTAAACGTTATTTGATGAATTTTTTTAAATGCTCTGTCAATAAATGGTGACTATCAGCCACTAATCAGTAAATACACAAAAATGTCCTGCCTTAAAACATTGGGGGGGGGGTGCCTGACAGTATTTTCATTTCAGTCAGACAACTCGTGCAGTAGAGAATGATTTATTTCCAGATTTTCTTTTAGTTTGGCATAAGGCTCCGTTCAGACACAATAAAAAAAGATTTCCATAGAAAAGGTCGGGTATAAAACTACCCCTCACGAAGCTCACAGGTGGAAGCTGGGGAGGAGGGTGGGAGGACAAACGGATATTGATGAAGAGGGCGTGGATTGCACACCTGGTTCTCTAAGTAGGACGCGGAACAGGTGATTTGATTGGAACCGCCTGCAGGGAGGAGTAAACACGCTGCTGAGCTGCCTGCCTGAAATTCTCCCAGGGTCGTTCATTTTGTGAAACTGTGGATGACACTTTCAAACCAATAAGATTCCATTGAGGTATTCCATTGAATTGTAATTCTGTGGTGCGTGAAAGCAACTGTGACCATTGAGAACAGCTGGCGACGTAATGTAGAGCAATGTGAAACAGTCACATGATCTCCCTGGTCCAATCAGAGCTCGGAACGTTGCTTTGAAACAAAAGTCCCACTGGAGATTGGAAAGGTTCTGGAACACAAGCTCGATCTATTCGTCACCCTAGTTTCCATCAAACCTTTGTAACTACAAGAGATTTGTTTGAGTCCTTCCTGCTCCTACACTTTCCTCCACCAGCCAGCCATGACAGTAAAAGATAAAACTAGCAGTTTTAAATCCACTTAAGTGTGATGATAAAGTAAATTGAATCTGGTCTGTGGTGTAGATTTTATGGTCCAAAATTGTTGCTATTTAAATTCCCTGATCAACTTGACTTTGTCTCTGTCTCAGAGTTGGTGTTTTTCCTTCACTCTCTTGCTTTATAGATAAAGCTCAAGAACACTCACCCATGTCAGCCAGGTTACACAAAGCCAGCAGACAGACGTTGACCAGCGGGTCGTTCTTGGGATACTGCCTCATTATAGAGACCAGTCTGGCGATGACGCCACTCTGGACTAACTGGTCTTGTTGGTGTGCTGATAAAGAAGAGAAGTTTAAAGAGAAGGAGCTCACTGTTGGCATAAAAACACAATGTTGGAAACCTAAATTTAGAAGAAACTGGTACCAGAAAGGTCTAAAGGTCAGACACAGAGAAAAAGTAGGTTTTCATTCCTGATTTTTATTAATCTCTGGAAGCTATTTCAAGACATATGGACTAAAAATCGTCTTTGCTAAAACGTTTGACCACTGTGGCTTTTTCAGTGACTTGAACGAGTGGTGAAACATTACAGGGAAGATGATTAGCCTTGGATGAATGAGAACCCTCATCAACATTTTCTATCAATAATTTCCTGACCTTCTAGTAAACATGAAACCGTTTTAGATGTTAGACAAAGATGCACCACAGACCGTGCTCTGGACGGCAGTGGAAGAAGAGACGGCCATTTTAACCCTTGTGCTATCCTATGGGGTCAAGATGACCATTGACGTGTTATTCAGGTTCAGAGCACTGTCTAGTGGGTCTAGATGACCCAACTCCCAATGTTAAAGTGCCTAGGATAGCACAAGGGTTAAATGACGGCAAAGCTGAGGCCTTTTGTTGCCAAAATCCTCTAAATGTATAGCCCAATTGCCCTAAAACCTAAATGAGTTATAATAAAAAAATATTAACAATAGAGACTACCCTCACTGGTTCTTCTTGTAAAACTCCAGAAATGTTGGGGGGACAATCTGAATGCATTAGCGGTGAACCAGCAGCTACCCTGATCCCGATGCTCTTTTTGCATTAAAAACCTTCTTGGACTGCAGTTCTGTTGTGTTCAGCTGCAGCAGGTTATGTCAGCCTGCTGCAGCTCAGACCTCTGACGATTCAAAGTCGACTGTCAGAACAGCTCACCGTTGTCGAAGCAGATGCGTCCGATGGCCCTGCCCGTGTTCAGCAGCATTTCCTCGTTGTTGCTGTCCAGATGTGGAACCAGAGCTTTGACCAGGCCGGCCTCGATGCAGGACTCCCTCACTGCAGCTGGAACACAGGTGAACTGTGGTGAGGAGCGGCCTCTAAAATGTCTCTCCATTTTTCACTGGTAAATTCTTTTATAGTTTAGCCACTGTTTGGATGTGTGTTTCTCCTTGAAGATTTTCTTTTCAGAGGAGCATTTGGCTCCTCTACCCAGTTCAAGATGGACTCAAAGCTGTTTTGCAGGGGCTCCATGCTAAAGATTTGATGGGTAACTCTGTTAAAACACCTTTTTTTAATATGCACCTCTTGAAAAAGACTTTGAAAACAGCATCACCTGACTTAAGAAAGCTAGTGCAGAAAAAGGTTGTGCTGTAGGATTCTGTCTTTCAGAGAAGCTGGACCTTAAAGGGTTGATGTTTGATCATCCGAGCATTTCCTTTAGTTCTAACTGCTGATGGAAATTCAGGTTTGATTTCTTCTTTGTCTTTAGATGATCCTATTAAAAATCTCTGAGACAAATCATTCATTTCCATGTAACCATCTCCTCCACATTTTCATCTAGACGATATGGTAAAACAAATAAAATCTTAGATTTTTTCATACCAAATTCAAATTCAAATTTTAATGGATTTTTTTCACCCTCCTCTTACTTTCTTTTTTTTTAAACACAAATTTACAATGGCAGAATATATTTAATAAAAACTATTTTGTTTTAACATCTCCTTTGGAAATTGGCTTTAACATGTGATAAGATGTTTTGTGAGCTAACGATAACTTGAGCATCTCATAAAGAAAAAACACAACACGAAATCAACAGAGTCTCTGTTCCAGGTGTTGACATTAATTCATCATATTCTCACTAATGGCAGCTACAAACTTCAAACCGATTTTGCTGCATTTGGCTTGATGCTTGTAAGTCTTAACCCCAGAGGTCAACAGTTTTTGACTCATTGTCCAATAGATAAAAGAATCTACAGGCCAAATTATTACATTATTAAAGACAGCTTGGAATGGAGGTGTATGTGTGTGTGTGTGTGTGTGTGTGTGTGTGTGTGTGTGTGTGTGTGTGGGTCCTCGGTAAACAAGACATTCTTCTGGATGAGTAATTGTCTTTACATGAAAATTGTTTCCTAACGTTAAGAACTTCATTTGTGTTTAACCCTTTCTGTGTATTTATACTTTTGTAACTCTCCTGTTTGTCCTTCTGAATTGTTTTTAAAGATCAAAATCTGCGTTCTGTTGCTTCTCTGTAAATTTTTAAAGAGTCAACTCAAAAGGCTTTGAGGACACAAACCTTCTCGCGCCATCTCTGCCACCACCAGAGCCACCTGGCAGCTTAGACTGCTTTTGCGCAGCAACACCTGCGCCAGAGAAGGCAGAATCCCACTTTTGGCAATTTCAATGGCAGCATCCTTCTCTGTGAAGACAAACACTTCTGTTAATGTATTAAACCAACATAGAGTTGTTCATTTAAAGCCTGGTCCCAGAATACCGACATGGAAACAAAGCAACTAAAAATGGGGGTTCAGTTAGAAACAGTCGCACCCCATCTTTTTTTTTATGCCCAAAAACACTAGGAGGACACAATTCCAGCACAACCAAGAGGAGATTGCGCACTCCTCAGGGTGTGTGTGTGTGGGGGGGGACTTTGATGAATTATGGCTCAACATTTTATAAATAAATAATGCCCATTCTGTCTTACTTTTCTCTAGGAGTCCAGCCAACACTGTGTCCAGATGAGGCTTCAGCTCCTCCTCAACCAGGTCTGTGCTAACACTGATTGCTTTTAAAGCTTCGCTCACAGAGTCTGCAGCAAGATAAAAAAGAAAAAAAGAACAATATTAAAAATGAACAGTTTTTCCTTTATGTTTTACGCTGTTCGTTGCTTAAACAACATATGCATTTAAAGAGCAGAACAAAATGGATACTTCACTTCTTCGTGTTCGGCAGATTTTAATTCAAAGACATTTTTAGAGTTTTCAGAGATGCAGTCAAATGAAACTGCAGACAGACTTCATTGAATAATCCTCTTCTTCACAAACTAAATAACTAAAAGCAGTTTGTGAAAACAAAAGAGAAGAGGAAGTTTGTGAGAACTTCGGTTTTGTTGACATGTTGATTCTTGGGATGGGTCTCAATAGTTTACATAAAACTTATGCTGACAATGCTGAACAACCTCAGACGTCTGTCTGATCAACTCTTAGCAGGCTTTCAGGGTATACATGGGGATCAAAAGTTTGGACCCCAAGGTAAATTATTATATTATTGTGCACAAAGAAGCCAAGGGAAGATAGAAAAAAAGGCATCAGATGACAGATGAGGCATTCTTGTATTTATTTCCATCATTTACCCTTTCAAAATAACAAACAGCAAAATAACGTTGTGACCTAAAGTTTGGGTAACTACTACCTTTTACTGCTGCCCCTGGGAGGTATATCAGCTTGTGAAGACTTTTTGGAGCCAGCCAAGACTCTCTCAGTTCTTGTTTGAAGTATCTTCATCCATTCTTCTTCATCCATGTTTTACCCACGTGATAGATTTTCTTTCACCTTGAGGTCAACTGATTGGGAAGGCCGCAGCCAAACCTTCCTTTCTGCCCCTTAATGTGTGCCAGCGTGGCTTTGGAGGTGTGTTTAGGATCATTGTTCATTTGTAAAAGTCATCCTCTCTTCAACTTCAGCTTTTTCACAGATGCCATCAAGTCAGTGTCCAAAATTTGCTAAAATTTGGTTTGATCCATTCTTCCTTCTCCTCATGAAATGTTATGTGTCGTTGGCTGCAATACAACTCCAGAGCATGATTGATCCAGCCCCAATCCTAACATTTGGACAGAGACTCTTTTCATTAAAGTCTGTGCCCTTCCTTCTCCAAACGTACCTTCGCTCATTCCAGCCAAAAAGTTTCATTGTAACCTCGTCGCTCCACAGAACCTGTATCCAAATTGCATCCGGTTTTTTCCTTTGTTCATTTGCCAACTTCAAATGATGTATTATAAAAGGGTTATGTTTTCTGTTATTCTGAAAAGTGATTTTACATTCTGTATTACATAGACACCTTTTGAGGATTTTTCCTTTTTTTACCTTGGTATCTTTATGCACTGTAATATAACTTTTTAACTGGGGTGCCAAAACTTTAGATCCCAACTGTAGAGTAAACTTTAACAAATCTAGGGCTATGCCATTCAGGTGCCATAATTCAGTTACTATAACTCCACCTCCTTTTTATACTCTCCAGAAGGTTTTGTATATCTGGATATTTTCATAACCCCTACCTTTAAGATGTTTATAGCAATTTTTAGTCCATTATTTAATAAGATCAAACATGATCTATTCAGGTGGAATTCCTTGCTGTAATTATGTTAAGGGCTCACATCTCTTATTAACCCTTGTGCTATCTTAGATGACCCCACCCTTACATTGATGTGTTCTCCCTATCATGACAAAGGTGGATAAAGGTAAAAAGATGTGTGACAGGAGACAGGAGCAGCTGCAGGGACGGCAGTTCACAGTTTCAGGCTGTTACAAACTCTGTGATAGAACAGATAATAGCAAACCAATAGTGGACGAGATTTTTTTTTCAAGTACTGAGCCGCTCTCACCACCGCCCTGTTAAGCTACTTTTCCGGGCAATTGCCCGTATTAATTCCGTGCCTAAACCACCACTACGCCCACTCATTTGAAAAGCACTACCAGTGGATGAATTTGGAGTGAAACACAGACCACTCAGCTCTCTGCAGTTACCAAGTAACGAAGGAGGTCTAGACTTACCAAATATCAAAGTGTATCAGCAGTGCTGTCATTTCATATGTATTCGTGACTGCATCATAGAATACAAAATTCTATATTCGATTTTGAAAACTTTCTGACAAAGAATGACGTAAAGTATTTATTAAGTTATGAGGAACGAATCAGGAAGACCAAAGTAGCAGACTCCACAGGTGGGTGGTGATGACCCAGCAGCAGTTCTAGGCAAAGGCAAACCGGCGGATGCACGGGCGGCACCATGAGGGCGCCAGGTCACCACCTGGAGAAAAAAAAATCCGCAGCACTATGGTTTTCTTTTATCTGTTAAATATCAAAATGTTTGAAAAGTTCGAAACCAGCGAATTGGCGCCCCCTGCAGCTGCACATGCTCCTGCGGGCTGAGAAGGTGTCTGAAGAAAAACAGGAAGGAAAGATGCGGGGGTTTAAAGATTCTACGATATACATTGTTTTTTAAATGTTAGTCATAATGTGAAATTCTATAAACCAAATTTTAATACAGGTATACAAGGTTCATGCATTCACTGCATTTTTGTGAAATGCCCAAATCATAACTTAAATGATGAGGTCACCAAAGTGAACATTAGTTAAGTCAACGCCTTTGGTGGAGAGGTTTTTGTTAAGTGCCAGAACGACCACAATGATGTCCACGACGCAAAAGATTTTCTGGTTTTAGTTTTGGTCCATGACCAAAACTGAAATAGGTCTAAACTAAACTCCTAATTGTTGAATGAGCTGTAATGGTTATGTTGTTAATGCTGCAGCTGCGAGCAAGAGGCCGATGGGACAAATAACTTTAGATTAGTCATTAGTCACCGGGGGCCCCAAGAGGGTTGTCCTGTCCCGTCCTAGAGCCAGGGAAGGGTTGATCCCAGCCCCAGGTGCAGATGGACAGCCCATCCATGCACGCTTGGCCCACCACCGCAGCAGGGTCCCCGCCAACCCACCCCAGCACAGGCAAAGGGACCACCCCTAATCCCCCTACCACAGCCTCCTCACACCTGGGCCCAGAAGACCGCAAGCAGCGCCCCAGCCTGCCCCACTCCAGGCACCGACCACCGGCTCAATGGCAAGGAGCAGCGACGCATCAGGCCCCCGTTGATATGATCACAGCAGATTTCTGTATTGACTTAAAAAAACATTTTTCTTGTTTTTCCAATTTATTAAAATAATTGTTTTAGCAATACAAAGAGTTATGAAAATGACAGATACTAATCTCTTCACATCGATGGCACTCATGTCACCAAGCACACAAAGTGACGGTGAAGCCGTGATTGAAACCTTAAGCCAGACTGATAGATCGGCACATACTTGCTGCAAGAGAGCCTGGACAGGCGTGCAGAACCACAGTGCATGCATGTAATTGTCGGGTAGATTACTGTCACAGTGCTGACAAATGTCTGAGTTACTGAGACCCATCTTGAACATCCTCTGTCCAGTGTAGTAAATTCTGTGTAGAGTTTTAAAATGGATTTGGACTTGTTGTCAGTTTAAAGGTGTTTAGACAAAGTTCTGACCAGAAGCTTTCATCTGTGCTGATGCCCATATCTGCATCCCATTTTGTTATCGGAAGGGAAATATTGTTATCTAAATTGCATAAGAGTTTGTATATTTTGGAGAAAGTTTAATCCATTGAAAAATTAATCACAGAGGTAACGGCTCTGATAGCTTTAAATCGTTGTCTCTGTATTTAAACCTTTTAGTAATAATTGATTTAAGTTGCTGATATTCCAAGAAATTATTTATTCCATGTTTGGCTTGAAGTTCCTGGGGAGTTATGAATCTTCTATCAATAATTATGTGTTCTAGTTGTTTTACGCCCCGCGTGCCAAGCTGGGAAGTGGATCATTTTTTGGTTTATGAGATGTCCGTTGTTCTAGATGGGTGTTTGGCTTTGAACTGTTGAGTTGGATGATTTTGATATTTTGAGAAATTCCCACCAGGCTGTTAAAGTATGCTTATATTAATACTTTGAAAACAATCCTGGTAGATCTGACAGGTTAATTTTTCCACATAACGCCTGTTCCAAGTCTAACCAAGGAGTTGGTTTCTGATCATTTTTTAACCATTTTAAGATGTATTGTAACTATTTGCAAGAAAGTATTTATGGAATTTAGGTAAGTCTAAGCTCTCCCACAGCTTCTTGTAGATTTGAAAGTTTTTAGACTAATTTCTTGCAGGTCTAATGTTCCATAAAAAAGTTTGATATGGATGAGTCTAATGTTTTGAACTATTTTAGTGGCGGTTGTGTGGGAATCATTGAGAAGAGATAGATTTGCTGTGAACTTTAGAAAAAAAGTGAACAAAGAGCAGCAGATGACATGGGACTTCAAACCATCACTGATTGGAAACTTACCACTGGACTTCAAGCAACATGGATTCTGTTCTCTCCATTTTTACTCCTGACTCTGGGATCTTGATTTCCAATTGAGATATAAAAATTTATTTTGATCAAAAAGGGAGAATTTGAAGAATGGTCAGGTTCTTGTTTTATCTCCAGGTAATCAGAATTAAGTTTTGCCCTGGTTCATCAGTGGTTCAAAAGAGAATGTGTCATTTGTAGTTCATATCTCATATTTTCTAGTGAGGGCTCTTGATTTATTGATTGCAGTTTCAGTCGACTCCCTTGTACTCTTTATACACAACCCATAAGTAGCTGCTGCAGAAGCCAGATCTGAAACTCAGGACATTCTAACACTATCACCTAAAGTCCCTCCAACAGGATATATTTGGGAATATAAACAAGGAAAAAAAATCAAGGCCATCTGAAATACTCCAAAAACATCCATCAAGATTCCTGTCAAAGAATAGATGGGATTGGGTGTTCTGTAACCAGGTTGTAGCTGAGGTCTCCTGTTTCCATTGTCAATATCCCTGAAGCTTTAGTCAGAGGCACCTATACATAAATGACACACATTTATGAAGTACAGGTGGAGAACAGACCACTGGCTGTCCCGCAGAGGTTTGCCCACGCCAGCCCTCGCATCCATCCGTAAGGGCAGCGTTGTGACTTAGGCCAGGGTGGTTGAACCCATTTTGTCTGTACTACATTTAACCCGGCCTGATCTCAAGTGGGCCGGACCAGTAATGGCAAAATAACAGCTTTGTTTTAGTTTTTTACTCAGTTGGAAAAAATGCCTCAATCAACATAGTAGCTTAATGACTTGGGACCAATGGATCAAATAAAATTAATTTCAATTAAAGAAAAGTTGGTCTATTCAAACTAATACAGTCTGAATATTTTACATCTGACACTGAAGCAATCCAGAAACTTTTCTTTATGGTAAGTCTCTTAGTGGTGCTGAATGTCATATTCTTTTAGGACTGCGATGTTGATGACATACAAAGCATTTGGGTTTTGCATTCAGCTTTGTGAAAGAGAGAAATAAGTCAATTTTTCCTGGAAGGCTCTTCACTCCACTTCACGTTTGACAACATTTTGGTCATTAGGGTAATGATCATCCTTATAGCAAGATAACAGCAGTACGGCTCATATGGAACCAAGGTGCATCCTACCCAGATGCAGAGCTGTTATGTTTCGCTTTTGGCACGTGCAGAGATATGCTGTTTCAATTGTGTTTCCTTTCCTTTGCTCCCCCTAGTGGTTGAATTGCACATTTTGGTTATTTCTTTAAAAAAAAAAATCATAACTCGCCACAGGAATGGACTAGAAACTTGCTTTTTTTAATCATCCTTATGATTTTTACTCTTCATGTGTGGGCCGGAGGAATCCACCCCGCGAGCCGTATGTTTGACACCCCTGCTTTAGGCTGTAACCCTTGTGCTATCCTAGACACTTTACCATTGGGAGTTGGGTCATCTAGACCCACTAGACAGTGCTCTGAACCTTTTTTCTTCAATGATTTGTGATCTTCACTGGTGTCCATGGATTACATGAAATCTTTCCACCTTTATCCACCTTTGTCATGGCAGGGAGAACACCTCAATGGAAGGGGGAGGGGGGGTCATCTAAGATAGCACAAGGGTTAACTCCACCATATGATGCACACGTTTTATTTGTTGGAAGGATCAACAGCATTCGGCCCTCAAATTTTCCATAATAATCTAGGTTATGTGTGGATGTTGCTGTTTCCCTCCCTATACAATCGGTGTTTTTATATCCATTGGTATCTGTGAAGATTCTCATTAAACCAGGGTGGGTCAATAGCAGTCCATATACAGAAACTCTTTAGAGAAGGAAATGTGGAGTTAGATTTTTAAGTTTAAGATGCTTCTGCTCTTATCCAATGGGCTTTCTCAATTCTTAATTAAACTGGCAAGAGAACTGGTAAGAATGTTTTAGGAGCTCTTCAAAGAAATAAATAAGGGACCAAACAAAGACCTCAATGGTTTTGAGTCATGTTGGACCATATGGACCTGGGAGTCCCTTGAAAGACATGCTTAAGGTTGTTATGAGTCTACCACCCAGTACTAAAACAAAGAAGCATTGCAGTTGTAACCATAGCAATCAGCTACAGAGTGTTCACCTTTAGCTAAATGTCTGGAACTCGCTCATCCGGGTCTATAAACCATCCTACTAATTTTGATCCCTGCACCACAAGATGATCACAGGCATGCAGCCTACTCCTTTCTGTTTTACACAATAACTATCCAACTTTGCAGCAAAGCTGACTCAATTCTTAGATAAAAAGACAACAATTTCTTGCAGTACCCATTTCACTGTTTAAAATATCCCTTCCTATCTTTAGATGTGTGTACAGTACCTAACTTAGAATGTGACAGACAGATTGTCCTTGGTATGATCCTCATTCGTCTCTCACTTTGGTTAAAAGCTTCTGTTAAATGACCAACTGTGAATGTTGTGTATGTCAGAGAGAATTGATGCCTTTACCAAATACTGCAGATCTATACGTCCTCTGAACCAAGCTCTGGACCTGCTCTCCTTTGGACTTGATTGTGTATGAAGCACAGAAAAGATGGGAGTAGGCTCAGACATTTCTGTAACTTTAGTCTAAGTGAAGAAAATCCTTCAGCAGTCTCACATCTCATATATTTAATAAGGAAAAACTTGCTCGCTCACATCTCCAAATGACTCTAGAGCAGCAACTTAAACATCACTTAAGACACCCCCCCACACACACACACACACATTGAACCTAAGAGTTTTCTAATCTCTTCAAAGATGATTAAAAGTTACTGCAATTCATGTTTCATTGTTCCCTCTTTGGTTCAACATATACCCAAACCTCACCACACAGTGTTTGGATCAGAGGTTTACAACCTGATGCTCCGGAGCCACATGTGGCTCTTTTACCCCTACATACCCCCTCTGTCTTAATGAAAATAAAACTAAAGTAATTTTAAAAGTATAGTTTACTTCATTAGAATTCATTTAATTTAGACTATTCAAGTTTATACATTTATGGATGTAATGTAAGATAAACGATGTAAAGGTTTTTCCATCTCTGCTGACATTAACAGGCCTCGTTCGTTCTACTTTTTCTCCAGAATGCACAGATTTCAAATACTAAGTAAAGCTCAGTTAAACGCTTCGATCTTTTCTGATTGAACAGTTTATTTTATGGTTTAAAGGCACATGTTTTCTTATACTGGACAACAAATGTTAGTAGCTGTCCAGAGGGGAGTTGCTGAAATACATACTGATAAATATATTTGTTTTACACTTCGTCTTCTGGATCACAAACAAATGAAGTTGTGTTTACGTTCAGGTTAACAGCACCCCTGTTTTAGACAGACAATACCAGCATCTGTGGCCACATCTTCCTCACCCCATCACAACAACAAAAACCTGGAACAACGTGTTCAAGCATCCCATCCTCAGCTTCCTATTGATGAAACTCAGCAGCTCCATGAACAAACAGGGTATTTTCCAAGTCCAGACTCAGTGAGGAGAAACTTACAGACGATAATTACCTGAGCTTATCCCTTGGGTCAGACTAAAATAGCTTGCGTAGATGCAGCTCTGTGGCTGATTCATAAGCAGCTACATCAGAATGCCTTTGAGCGTATTTAGCAATGTTTTAGGAAGAAAGCAATAAAGCCCCTTTTCAAATTTACCTGATCGTGCCCCAACCCTTTGAATGACAAGACACTTTCAAGGTGGCGACACAGAGAAAACTGAAAAAGTCCCCAGCTTGTTTATCTGAGCTCTTGGTTCATCTGCCCTTTACAGCTGTTCTCTATGGACAGCTCAGTCAAACCAGCATCCTGGTGTTAGTGCGTGACTCGGTCCCCTTTCTGAGAGGTGGGACGTTGGATCTTCACAGGAGGCTGGATTGACAGCAGTTATTGGCATTTGTTATAGAGTGGAAACGGCATATGTCAGGCATCAGTAAGGCTACTGCTTTTCTCAGCATCCATTCATCCATCCCTTCAGAAACTGGCTCCAGAACATGCTAGAATGGAGCTACTCACCCACGTCTGCCATGGCTGCTGGTCAGCAGACTCTGGTAGCTGTCTGGCTCTGAGTGCCGGCGCTGTGTGTCCGTGCGCGTCAGCTGGCCCTTGCTGTCCGTTCCCTAATCCTATTTTACAACTCCCCCCGTTTCTCTTGCCACTTATCCCTGTGTCACTCCTCCTTCCTGCTCTCACTGCGCCTGCTCCCCCCTCCTCTGCTCATTTGCAGAGAGGAGCCTTCTAACGCTGTTAACCAATCAGCATAACACAGGAAATCTTATTCAAAATAATGATCTTTGATCAATGTGAAAAATCTTGGTTTTATTTTATTACACCTCATTTATATCCTTTGATTGTTTCCTGTCTCTGCATTTGATCTGTTGATCAACACCAGTGAGAACCCTAGGGGGATCGGAGGGTCAGGTGACTTACTCATGAGTCATTTGTTGTTTCAGAGGCCATCCCTAAATAATGTCAGTCAGTGGAAAAGGATGACTGTGGACCACAACTGCCCAAAGTCAGCGCCTGCCCAACCACGTGATCGACTGCACGGGGGGAGAGGGGACGCCGCTGCTCAGGGGCTGCCCCGGCGGCAAGGTGGAGCTGATGACACATGAACCATCCGAGATCAGTCCTGACAAAAGGCAACAAGACCCGCAATAAGCAGCAGCGGGTTCCACACCAAGACCCTCTGAAGTCACACCAGAAAGACAGGAAGCAGGACATTACCTTAGCAACGAGAGGACATGCAGGGCGATGAGGCACCCACCGCGCACATACCAAACATTGCTGGTATCACCTGGAGGAAGGGGTGCTGGGCGGTCACACGCAGATCCGCTGTGCAACGAGGAACTGTGACGAGGAACTGTGACAACCACTGAACCAAAGCTGAAAACACCACTAACACAGCAAATCTGGGCAAGGGAAACTAAGGGCAGAAAGCACGGCCACAATACCTGCACTGATGCTGGATGGGGGAGAGAGAACCAGCTCAGCCCCCCCCCCCCTTTTTATAGGAGGCTGCTCATTAGCAGCACCTAGATGGCAGTGACTACACCTGTGCAGTAACTCAATCAGCTCATCCTGCCACAATAAGCGTGTATGGATGAACCAGTGCCTCGCCTGGATCTACAGGAAGACCAGGCGGCTGCAGGCGGCTGAGATGAAGGCGAACGCTGAGCTCCAGCGAGACTGAATGAGAACAGGAAGCTGGGGTTGTCATTAACCCTTGTGCTATCCTAGGCACTTTAACATTGGGAGTTGGGTCATCTAGACCCACTAAATCAGTGTTTTTCAACCTTTTTTGAGCCACGGCACACTTTAACCTTGACAAAAATCCCGCAGCACACCAGCATACAAAAAAAGGAGAAACTCCTAGTCTGTATTGATCTACAGTCCCTCTGTAATCTCACGTGCATTTTTGTGATAACTGTGGCAGAAAAAGCTGGAAGCTGCAGCTGTTTTTTTCTAAAAGATGTCAAAGGAAGACTCATTGTGCACGGAGACGCTGTAACTTTGACCCAATGCATCATGGGAGATGTAGTGCAAACAGCCACCAAACGCAAACAGACTAGCGTCTCTGAGCTTCACAGTTTTGTTCACTTGTTCCACGGTCTGACACCAGATTCTGTGAAAAGCTACACCGCTAAAGACGAGCTTAGCTGGTATTTTTGTTGGAACTGAGAGACTTTATGAGCAGAATCTGAACAAGGAAGTGAAGACTTTAACCACTTCTGATTGGTCAGACTGATGACATGTGATTAAGCCTCCAAGAATGATTGGTGGAGACAGTTAAAGGGGTGGGACTTTTCTGAAAACAGAGCTGAAGCTGCGGCTAAATCGCGGTACCGTCATTCTTATCAAAATGTCTTCAATAGAATCAACTAAACACAAAGAAAAAAGTATTTTATGATCTTTTATATTCCTAACTACTCAGTGTTTTATCAGGGCCTGTTTGGATGAACACAGAGTTGAAATCCTGGAGATGGAAAAGGTTTTTAGATCAATTAATGAGGGCATTTTCCCACGGCACCCCTGACCATCTCTGGTTGAAACACTGATCTAGACCCACTAGACAGTGCTCTGAACCTTTTTTCTTCAATGATTTGTGATCTTCACTGGTGTCCATGGATTACATGAAATCTTTCCACCTTTATCCGCCTTTGTCATGGTAGGGAGAACACATCAATGGTCATCTTGACCACAAGGGTTAACATTCCATTAAATTTTAATATGCCTCTCTGATCTGTGCAAATATATATTTTACATACATTCCAAAGCAAGAATTGGTCAGACTACAGGATAACCAAGAGGCTGTGGTAGTGACCTCAATAAACAGATGAATGAAACAGGACAACAATAACGTGGTGTCAGAAAGTTTGCTGTGTTTTTTGGTTCCGCAAGGAAACAGGAAATGAAAGAAGAACAAAAAATATATAAAACATGTAAACAGCAGTTGGTGGCTGCACCAAATACATCCAGCCTGCTGATTTTGTTTGGAACAAGCCCTTCAAACACAAGCTTCCAGAGATGTGTGACAACTGGATGCTGGGGGCCAAAGATAAGAAGTTGACATCTGGCGGGAATTTGAAAGCGCCTGCACTGCATTTGTTAGTAACATGGATCTACTGTATCAGTCAGGCAAGAAATCCCCCCAGATTTGATAAGAAAATTCTTCAAGGATTGCGGAATCATTAATGCATGAGATAGATCTGAAGATGATCTTATCCACTGCTTTAAGGACGGCCAGCCATGTCATGTTGGGAGTGTGAAACTGCAAACTGCACAACCAGCAATGGGAGCACTTGTGTTGCCATTCCAAGAAGATAAAGAAGAACTGGCAGCAATCATTCAGACGACAATGGTAAGTACCGTTCTTTATCGTTTCCATCCAATCTCATGGAATCTCCGATAGCCCTGGGTTCTGAGGTTGTTGCATTTCTGCATGTGTCTTAGAGGAGTTGTCAGTGCTTCTTTTTAAATATTTAAACACAGTCTCCTGCATGCAAGTCTTTTTATTCTCTGAAACGTTTTTAACTTTTCTTCTTTACTGGGAAAGTTGGACTGGGGCAGGCCAGGGCCTATGGCATTACTGCCGAGAAAGTTCTGAAGGAAACCGTTCCTGTTACCGTAGCTGTTTTCTGAGCCGAGTTGCATTTCATCACATTTCTCAGTGGATTTGTTGGACTGATGAACGCTTTTGAGGGAAAGGCGGACTGATGCAGGCCAGTGCCTATGGTACTATTGGCAAGAAAGTTAAGAAACTGTTTCTCTGTTAAGTTACCTGTTTTTTCATGCTTTAGGTTTTACCTAACTTTTCTCATAATTTCAATAAATCCGGAAATGTTCCAGAAATGCTCATCTGGTGTCTGAATATTGTGACTGTTAGCCGACACATTTTTGAGTAAATGCCGGGGCTTAGAAGACAGGCGGTATTAAAATGTTTTCTTTATGCAGAAACAAGCCTGGTTTTAGCGTCTGGGATCAGGTTTGTTTCTGTTTGGAGCGTTTTGTGTGATGGGGGTGTAAAAATCCTGTGTAAGGTCAATAAATGAAACAATTTCGACCCACATGTATTCCTTTTCATCAAGACAACTGATAGAAACATTCGTTGAATTGTATTAAACTAAAGTGAAAATAATTCAAAACAAAATGTCAGCAACGGAACCAAAAAAACTAGAACAGGCTTTATTTGCGATGAGAGTGTCCTGTGTGGGGCTCAGGAAGATGCCACTGAAATCTGCTGTCAGCAGAGTGCGGTAAAACAGTATGAACAAACAAGGAAACAGCGCCACTGTGTGGCCAGAAAGGAACACAGCAGCATCTCAAGATGCCTGTTTATTTGAGTAAGCCCTGGCTGCAGCCTGCAGAATGGGTCAACATAGTGGAATGCTTTGAACGCAGAGGAATGTGAACACGCTGTGGAATGTTAACCCCGCCCACATTGAGCCCGTCTGCTGTGGAATGTTAACCCCGCCCACGCTGAGCCCGTGCATTTGATTCACCTTTGTCACAGCAGTTGTGATTGCAGGAAAGGGGAAGAATCAGTGGAGCACATTTTGTGACATTGTGAATTGTATGAGAAAGAAAGAGAACAGAGGGAGGAAAATTTGAATGGTGCAATTTTTTTTTATGTATCACTCAAAAAAATGATTCAAGCCCCTCTTTCATGTAACACAATAAAATTCTGTTTGTTTTATTAAAAAATATTTATTTTAAAAGAATGTATCTACATTTAATTGACCTAACACAAAATGTATTAATAGTTTCCCGTATAACTCCAGTAATCCAAAATAATTGAGTTCAAGTAAGGGGCATGCTGTTGAATGCTGTTTTCCTGTTTCTCTTTATGCTTTTTGCCGTCCCACGGCTACAATTTTTCACCTATTTTAACCATTGAACTTTTAAAATGTTCAACTCCTTCATCTAATGTAATGCCTGGTATGACTATTAGTCCTTCAAATCCTTCGACTTTTCAAAAGTGAAAACTTAAGTTCGTTTTTTCCACGTAAAAAACGAAACTGTGGCATGAAATCGTTTCAACTCGGCGTCTCCCAATAAGACGATACACGAAGAGCGTCATTCATAGAAATAAGGAATCTATTTATTTATACCGGCGACTTCATTGCATCACCTGGGTGTTATCTCAGTGGCTTAGTTAGCGGGTTCATAATACAGAGGTTCTGAGTTCGAATCTGGCTTTAGACTTCTGTTGCATGATCTTTTTGCTTTGCCTTTCTTGATAAAACTGAGTTCGACTAACTCGATTATATTTCGTTACATGGAAGAATTTTCTTTGAGGTGGGGTTACTCATATTTATTGGATGGAAATCCTGCCCACAATTAAATTGAGTTCATCCAATGAGTTATTTTTTTGAGTCTGTGAGGCCAGACAGAATTTATTAACTCCCTAATACATGCACATGGAAACTTGTAAAAGGCATAAGACAGGAATCACTGTATAAATTCTCTAATTCAATTACAATTTTTTTTTATTTAGCGCAATGAAAAACAATAAAAAGGGGATCATGAATACAAAGAATGCATCAGGAATATACTAAACTTTAACAAAACAGACTAAACTAAACTGTTATTCCTGCCCTTAGACCCCCCCCCTTCACGGTAAGGAAAAACTCCTTAAAAACCGGTAGGTGGCAATATTGCACATGGAAACTTGTAAAACCAATGAAGAACACAGGCTAAATGTGGGCGGGGTTAACATTCCACAGCGTTCCAGCATTCCACTATGTTGTGCAGTTCTGCAGGCTGCAGTCAGGGGTAGTTGGATTATTTTGGAATATTGTTATTTTCACAATAGCATTACCTCCAACTTCCAATCGAAAATTCTATTAATAAATAAAAAATAATAACAGTTGAATTATCTGCAAACAGTGAAATAGGAAACACATCTTTTATGAGCTAAACTTTGAACCAAATAAAGTCAAACAAAAAGGGCTTTTTGTTTGCAAACAAACACTGTCTTTGCAGACATTTTTGCTGCCTTCACATTAAGGATCCAAGTTGACTTGTATTAAAGTAAAAATAATTATTAAAAACATTCAGGATCATTCATGCCTTTATTCCCTCGCG
Organism: Oryzias sinensis; assembly: GCA_037389245.1. Lineage (NCBI taxonomy): Eukaryota > Metazoa > Chordata > Actinopteri > Beloniformes > Adrianichthyidae > Oryzias > Oryzias sinensis. Next base: position 27,951,372 of record CM074500.1, read on the forward strand.
GTTAGATTACTTCAACAGCAAACTTTATGGTACATCCTCCAAAATAATAAATAAGCTGCAATACATTCAGAACTCTGCTGCCCCTCCGCTCACACACACCCGCTCCCGTCATCATGGGTTGACATTCGAGTGTTTATCTTTACACATTGCCTTTTTTTTTTTTACATTTCATTACACACTCTGTATGTCTGTTTAATACAGAAAATGTTCAATAAATAAAGTTATTAAAAAAAAGTCATTGTGGTAATGTACAGAAACTAAATTAGAAAGAATGTGTCTCTGTCCAAATATTTATGGTCCTGACTGTAAATAATCTTGACAGAGAAAAAAATCCAGCAAAAATATAACTGAGATCAAACATTTTCCACTTTCATAACTATAAATAAAACTAAGGTCAGTTTTAAACTCCAACTAATTGAAATTTACATAAATCTTGTGAACTTACATATGGCACTTACAGTACCCCTAGACAACAAATGGGCTGTAACACAGGACTTAAATGCATACAGACAGAGACACAGGTGGAAACACATAGGACAGATGGGCACCAAAAGTAAAACTCCAAAACACGACAACACAGGAACCTTTCAAAATAAAACAGGAAATAAACTCTGAACATGCCAGAACCAAAAGAGAACCAAAACAAAAAGACAAAGAAACTGAAACCATGAAGAGTAAACTAAAAGGGTAGAGGAGTAGCAATATATGTGCCAAAATATGAAGAATCGGGGAAAATGTCAGTATAACCTGTATACACAGGTCACCAGGTTTAAGCTTACAACTGCTCAGTGACTGGATTGAAATGTTTCACTCAGTAAATAAATACTTATACATCTGGGAAGATCTCAATAGATCTTATAAATCCCAGAAAACAAGAAAACTTTATCAACAGAATGTCCATTCTGCTTTTATATCCAACCATAACCAGAGCCAGTAGACTCACAGCTCAATTTGCCACTCTTATTGATAATGTCCTCAGAAATAATATAGAATAGACCCATACGAGTGGACTAATGACATGCTGTATCTAGAGGGGCAAAGTAATGGTTTTGGTCACCAAAGATAAATGAACAAAAACACCAAAGAATGTCTCCATACAAAGATAACTGCTTTATTTACAAAGGAATAAAAAACAAACAAGAACTAAAAGTGAAGGAAAAAGGCTTCAGGGTAACCAAGGCCAAAGTAACAACCCCCCCCCCCCCTAACTTAAATATGGAATCTTACCTCTAAATGAAAGAAAAGGGAAACAAAGACAAAACTCTAACCTCCCTGGACTAACAAAACAGGAGAAAACATGAAGAAAATGGCAGTTCACCCCTACAGCTTCACTTAACCAAAAGACTAAACAGAGTGGACACAAACACAAAGGACTACAACGTATTTACAAAGTGCAACACAAACTAAAACAAGTGGAGAACTACAAAACAAAATTGAGTAGAGGGCCAAGCTGCAATGGAGACTGCCTGCAGCCGGTCTGAAGCTCCATGTGGTGCTTTTGGAGGCTGCCTCCATCAGCGTGGGTCCAATAGGAGCCACTCCTTCATGCACCCAGTGGCGGTTTTTGATATGGGCGATGTGGGCAGTCGCCCAGGGCGGCAATTCATCGGGGGCGGCATTTGCCGTGCCTGAGGCGTTACACATAATGTACTACTCACTATATTCAAAGAGGAAGCTTGCAGCTTTTAATTTGAAGTTGCTTCAGCAGCCGACACTTAATGCTCTTATTTTGACACATCAGACTCTTAAAAATGTCTTCCTCCTATTTGCTCTTCACACTCATGGTGCAAAAAAAAAAGAATACCTCAGAGTGAAACAACGTAAAACAGGCACATGAAAAGGATTTAGTCAGAACAAACATCCGTGCTCAACCCAATTTCGACAAAAGCATAGAGCCGGAGCCGCGTGTGTCAGAGGGAAGGGGAGGGGGGGGGGATGAGCGTGGACCATTTTTTATGGATTGAGTTTTTTTGGAGGATTTCTACTGTTGGTGTTGCACAAATTTAGGGAAATGCCAAATATTTTTGGAGTAATCCCACTGATGAGTTCTAAGATTTAGTCTTTAATGTTTTATAAGACCTAAACATATTAATCACAATAAGTTTTATTTTTTAGATCTAATCCCTCTGATAATTTTTCACAAGGACACACAGGACGTCACACATTAAGAAATTATTGCTAAAAATGAAGCAGGAGTCCAGCTCTAAAAAAAATGCTCTAAAAAATGATGAAAGAGCAAAAAAAAACGAATTATTTGATATGTAATTTCTTATTAATATTTCCAGGCTTTCTTTGTTTTGTCCTGCAGCATGTTCATATTTGTATAATTTTGACAGAATATATTTATATGGAGAACAAAATATTTCAAATTATTTAAGGTTTAACTTGAGTTATTCTGGATTAATGTTCCTGTTTTTAATTCATATTTATGTTCAAAAAGTTCAGTTTAAAAGGTTTAAAAGTTTAGCTTTAGTGTGTTCAGTAAATGTTTATCTTCTTCGGCCCAAAACCTTAAGCGTGTTTTTAACTTAGGCCCCTGTGTGACTGAGTTTGACCCCCCTGTAATACGAGTCTAGAAAATTCATGCATTTTTTGGGTAAAATGGCCAAATAGAAGATAGGGAACACAAATTTTGTATGTGTGCGGGGGGGGGGGGGGGCGCTGGTGGGGTCTCTCCCAGGGAGTAAGTTAGTGTTGAACCGCCACTGCATGCATCACACCTCCAAAATAATCGGACATAGACACACACACACACACACACACACAAAGATCCACAAAAAACACAGAAGTCCCACTCTGATTTAAATCAAATACACAAAACACAGAATAAACAGAACAAAACAAAAAACCAATTACGGCCACAGCCGTAACAAAGTGCAAAATAACTGATCTGTGAGGTATTGGGGTGTGATGGCAGCATTCCCTGCCACACCCACAGACAAAATGGCGGTAACCTCCCCCCCAGCATTGCACACTTTCTTTTTAATTTTATTATTTCAGATTCTTTATTCTTAAATAAATGCACACATTTTTTTTGAGTTAAAATATACATTTATTATCTGTTTTCAATAATAGCTCACGTACATTTGTTTAGTTTACTTTTTTTGGTTTGTTTAATTAATGTCACCTGTTTTTGAGTTGCCAGTGCTGATGGTGCTCCTGGGGCCTGTTTCAGAAAGGAGGTTAAGTGTAAACTCTGAGTGCGTTAACCCTGAAATCAGGGAAACCCTGGGTTTTCCGTTTCAGAATGGGAGGTTTGTTAACCAGAGAAAGCAGAGTAAGTCAAACCCGTTTCTGAAAGAGAGGTAACTTCTACTCGGAGTCAGTGTCCATGGTTACTTATGCTGTGAACCTAACCTGGTCGGGAGCAGGTTTTATTCTCCAAACTCGAAGTTTCTGCCGGTCCCCTCCCCTTTTTAAAGACGAAGCGGTAAATTTCGCTTTAACCTTCATTTCCCACATTTCCGTCACACAGAGACGGTCTAAGTGACAAGAATGGCTTGTTCTTTTCTGGAGGACCCAATAGACGAGGAGGCTGCATTAATTCATAGAGAATTATATTTACCTCGTACGAGGATTTTGAGAAGACTCAATTTCGTCGGAAAGACGAGAGAAAAGAAGGAAGTCTTCGCGCAGCGAAAGGTTCAACAGTAGACAAAAGTTCACTTTTAAAAACACAATTGCATGTATTAATATTAAACTGACCAACGTTTGCAAGAGGGGAAGGTTAACAAAAAAGTCCTCTAAACATTACCGACGTTAAATGCATTTTCCCCCAGATTGGTTCTGTACACTACGCAGCATTTCATGCTTCACACCAGGAATAACACTTCAAAAGTACACCTAAATATCCCCATGTTTTATTTCACTCCTTACGCTATTTAAAAAGTTATTACAGCCAATATTTTATAACAATGATTTAAATGCAAACTTCCGCATTAACTTGAGCAGCTATGTTTTCCACGCTAACTGTCTCTGTTTTGCAGATGCAGCGGTGTTGCTTTTCTTCTGGAATATGTGCTCATATTCACTGCAACTCTGCAGCAGCACGTCAAGTTCAGCTGGCGAAAAATACGCAGACCTCTTTTTTTCACGGTTGCCATGGTGACTCGTGATATCTGCGCTCCATTGATAATGGCTTCTTATAGACGCGGTGCGCACGCTCACCTCCGAATCAGTCCACTCAGAGTTGATTGATCTAACTCAGATCAGCTTCTCTGAAAAAGAAAACTCAGAGTTGTTAATCTCCCGATTGACCAACTCAGAGTTCAAGTTCAACCTCAGAGTTAGTTGAACCTCCTTTCTGAAACAGGCCCCTGGTCTCTACGGGTGTGGCTGAGGTTCTGCTCCTGGAGCTGTGCTGTGAGGACTGGCAAAGGAGGAGGTCAAGCCTTCACAGCATTTAAATACTCCAGTCAGACAATTAGGAAGGCGCCATCTACTGAAGCCTCCAGGGGAGAAACCAATGGACTTATTTAATGTTTATTTGCTTTGCTTCTGTTGGTTATTATTCATTTGGTTCTACTTTTGATGATTTTTCTTTTCCACTAAGAGACCAAGTTTTGTGTTTAGTCTTGTCTTTATAGTCTTTGTTAAATGTCTGTGTAGTCATGTTAGCCCCCCCCCCCCCCCCATGTTTCTCAGCTGGTCTGATCAGCCACTATATATGTTCCCCTGTTGTGTCTTTGGTTTGTTTCTGTTACTTGGTCTGTTCAGTTTGTTAAGTTAAAGTTGTTGCCTGAGTTAATTATGTTTCGGTTGTCCTCTTTTAAGGGCCCAGTTTGTTCATCTTTTTACATTTTTTGAGAAAATTAAAACTTTCATTTTTTGATAAACTTCTGTTGTCCTCTTTGGCCGCTCCATCCCTCACATGGGGTCAGGGCAGTTTTTGTTCTGCTTTTATTTTTGTTGCTTCTTGTTTCTCACATGTCCTCATTTCAGAGGTCTTGACCTTCCCTCCAGTGTAAATTTCCCCACAGTGTGTTCACCTTCTCTCCCTTATGTGCACACCTGTGTGTAATTGTTTAATCGGTCCTCATGCTTATAGCCTGCGTCTCCCCTGCACTTACGGCCGGATTGTTTTGCGCATTTCTCAGAGTTAGTTAGGAGCCTTCCGGAAGCTTTGTCTATTAAAGCTGAACTTTTCTTTAGAACGTCCTGCATTTATGTCCACTCCTCACCCTGACATGATCACTTATCAGTCTTTACAACACTTGATATCAAAGTGAGAGCGAAGAAAAGATGAAAAGAATCAGTTTACAAAAAAATAATAAATGAAAAAACATCTCCCTAAAAAAAGAATTTCCCAATTAATCTATTAAAAAGCAAATTCGTCAAACGTCCCTGGTAAACTAGCGGTTTACAAAATGCATGCAAAAAGAAATATAACCTACAATTTCTAGAACAAAGGTCAAGAGAACTGAACAGAGGTCCAAGTCAGGGGTCCTGACTGCCTGTAGGAAGTTGGGTCTTTTGGCTGTGTGAGTGTACTCGGGGTTCTTATGATCATTCCACACAAGAAAAAGATGTTAAACCCCCTCCAACCAATGACGCCACTCCTCCAGATCCACCAGTGTTTCCAATCTAGTTTTGTTCTGCAGGGATGCCATTTCTAAAAGAATTAAGGACATGGGGTGGCATTGAATTTTCAATATTTAAAACAAAGACAAAAAAAGCTACTTTTTAAAAATCAGATCTATCACATAAAATTGTGCTATTGCCCTGGTCAGTCTTTCTTCTGCGGCCTGCAGCTTGCACAAAATGCAGCTGCAGGACTATTGAAAATGATAAAAATGCTTTGCACATCCACACACTCACTTGTGTCCACTAGTTTTTTTATAGGATTCAGCTAAAGTTTTATAAATTATTGGTAAATCTTAAAACTATTTTACCTTTATTCCAAGCACCTCCTCTTTCTTTATTCTCCATCAATGTACTGCATCTGAAGTCCCCTCTTTGATTACACGTCCCCAATGCTGGGCAGTGTTAACTCTTTACCTCTTTCTGATCTTTCACTTTGGGTTAAAAAAAGCTTTTCCTGTTGTGGTGCAAGATTATGGAATAGCTCACCCTATGCCTCTAGAGCTGTGCCATGCTCTGCATAATGAAAGGTTAAGCTTTAAAATGATGTTGAGTTCTGTGTTTTGGTGCATTTAGCTTGAATTTCTTGTGCTTTTTAAATAAAAGGTTTAGTTATTGTGCAGTATTTGGGAAAACTACAAGAAATATCAATTCTGCTGTAAAGCTAAGAGTTGGCAGTGTGCCGTTCGTAACAGTTTCTTTTTCTTAGTCAGGGAGAATAGGAGTCATGTGCGTGAATCATGCAAGAGCAAGTGTTTCTGGGTATTTTGCTCTTTAAGATAGGCAGCTCGTGTGGGGGGTTGGGGGCTCTAGCATACACCTTTGGCGCTTCTGAGCTGAACTTGTGTTCAAACTTAGCTGCTTATGAAATCCCCTGAATCAGTCATCATAGTCCTTACACTGGTCTACCCACACAAAGCAGGACCAGAACAAATCCATTTGGGTATGATAGCCATGCACACATCTCATGCACACTTGCATCTTTTCTGGTCCTGAAATAGCTTCAGCCTCCCACTCCCTCTTATATAAGCTCCCAGCACGCAGATCTGCTGGAGAAGACTGGGCGTGTACTAGTGTGTGTGTTAATGCATGTGCCTGTTTATGTGTGCACCTTTGACTGTGTAAGTGCCAGTGTGTGGGCAGCAGGACTGTCTTCACTTGTGTGCATATATGAAGCTCTGCATGCATCAAGTTAGATGACAAGTCCTTGGAGGTATTCTCCTTTTAATTTACCAGTCTGTGCTTTGTTTGCAGCTTTAAGCATCACGCACTCTGACGGCTCTCAGATGTCACATGATGGGAATGGAGTCTTCAAAGGAATTTAACACATTCAAACTGTGAACAAGGAGGTTTTGAAGGCTTTTCACTGCATCTGCTAAAACTAAAAGTCACGTTTATGGGGATTTACCATCATTGTTTTCAAATATTTGCTAAACATGTAAATCACAATAACAATAATTAGAAGTCCAGATGACTGCAGGATAAAGTAGAAATACAAAATAGAGTACTGCCATTTATGACACTATTCTTTAGTGTCTGGACTTTGGTGATGCTTTATATGTAAGTAGTTCCCTTGTTAAAGGACATTACAAAGTAAGATCTGGGCAACCTCCCAACTTTTGGCTTATTTTATAACTAGGTTTTTCCTCCACTCGCTTTTTTACAACATAGATTAATTCTGTTCTCAATATGGCCTGAGTTACCGGACCACCTCTCTCACTGAGGTTAAACACCATGACTCAGTCTTCTGGCTGACGGATTCGGTAACGCTTTCTTTTACGGATTAGTATATTAATTTATTTGGATATCTCCAAAAGTTAAATGCACCACTAGTTGCACAGTGGAGCGTGAAACCAGAAGAGAGCAGAGGTAATTTATGTCCATCTGCAAACAATAGATCATCCAGTCTCTTCTTACGCCAAAACTTCTCTGGAACTAAGATGGAGAACTCACTGGACAAGGAGCACTCTTGAGACGTCATGAAACAAGGAGGAATCCAGTCAGGAGAAGCATAAAAAGTGTAATATTCGTGATCCAAAGGCAAAAACTCAAAGGAAGAAAAGGCAGATTGATACACCAAGTCAGCAGACTAAATCTTAACCAAGGACAGAAAAAGGGTCAAAACATATATGAAAAACTCTGAAAATCTGAAAAGCTGGAACGTAAGCTAGGGCATTGTTCCCCAACCTTGTTAACGTCACGGACTGGTATGACGTCACACAAAGTTTTCATGGAGCTGTCATCAAGATGTAGGTGGGTGGTTTTTGTAGCATCGATATGATGAAGGAGGAACAGAGTCATGGCAAGGCGAACTCTGAGCTTTTATTTTGACACGCAAGACTTTGTACATCGCACAGGTTCATCATCCTCTCCCCTTCCCACACTCATGGTGCAAAGAAGTACTGTCTATTAAATGTAGCTTTCTTTATTGAAAGTACAAGCCTCCTCCTCTGTCTCCTGGCTGGGCGTTTTCCCCTTGGCAAAGAAACTTTCCAAAGACATTTGTTTTTTACTCGATTTGCTAGCTCCTGGGTGTTATTTTAACGTTAACCTATCACATGACCGAGAAGAGCATCTAGGTCTGCGTCAAGAGTGACATAAATGGATGTAACAGAGAATCTGGCAATTTTTCAAAATAAAACATCTTTCAGATTCCAAAATAAATAAATTGGAAGTAATGTAAGTTATTTATTCTTTCTGTGTGGCACGGACCGGTACCGGTCTGTGGCCGGGAGGTTGGGGACCGCTGAGCCACGGCCCAGTTAACTGGCAGAGTATTACCATCCTGTCAGTCTAGATCTGGAAGTCCCACAGGATCTATGCCCTCTCGTTCTCTACCACCTTCGGATTTGTTTCCCATTTTGACCTTGGGGTTTCCAGTCCATATTCTGCACACATGTTCCTGTATATTATTCCAGCCACTTGATTGTGGCGCTCCATGTATGCTTTACCTGCCAGCATCTTACACCCTGCAGTTATGTGCTGGATTGTTTCAGGCACCTCTTTGCACAGCCTACACCTTGGGTCTTGTCTGGTGTGGTAGATCTGAGCCTCTATGGCTCTGGTGATCAGGGCTTGTTCCTGAACTGCCAGGATGAGTGCTTCAGTGCTGTCCTGTAGGCCAGCAGTGTGCAACTGTTTATTCCCTAGTCTTGTTCTTGCCATTGAGCTGGCTTCTCAGGACATACCTTACTCGTTGGAGGTATTCAGCTGTTGCAGCTTTCCTTGTTGCCTGCTCCAGGTTGCTGCGGAATTCCAAGGTACTTGTAACTGTCCTCAATGTCTGCTATTGTTCCTTCTGGGAGTGAGGCCCCTACTGTGTGGACTACCTTGCCTCTCTTTATCACCATCCGGCTGCATTTCTCGAGCCTGAATGACATCCCAATGTCAGTACTGTAGATCCTGGTGGTGTGGATCAGGGAGTCAATGTCACGCTCGCTCTTAGCATATAGCTTGATATCATCCATGTAGAGGAAGTGACTGATGTTGGCCCCATTTCTGAGTCAGTATCCATAGCCAGTCTTGTTGGTTATTTGGCTGAGGGGGTTCAGACCTATGCAGAACAGCAGTGGGGACATTTGATAGACACTGCAATATGCTTGCCATTGGCTTCAAGTGTGGGTTTCCACAGCTTCATCAAATTTCCTATGAAGGCCCTTAGAGTCCTGTTGATATTGTACAGCTCCAAGCATTCAGTGATCCACGTGTTTGGGATTGAGTCATAGGCCTTCTTGTTTTTTTTTTTGTTTTTTTTAACTTGTCCTGTCCAACAGCTGGGCAGACAGATGAGAGCTGAGGGCCTCTTGTGTTGGACAGATTTTACTTTAACAAGAGGGGTTATTGATCTTCAGACAAACCAAAGGTATGTCTGGATAAACCCCTTTTGTAATTGAGGCCAAACTTTATTAATTTCAATCATGTCTGAAAATCTTTGGTGTTGGACCGGACGGAAAAGGAAAGAGGGGAAGAAGAGAGAGGGACGATAGAGAGAGGGGGGGTAGGGGGTGATAATAGGAGGGGAAGGGGGATAAGACCATGAAGCAGCATAAAGCAACAAGTTTACTGGTTGTTAATCATTATGGTAAGGTTCAAATGTAGTACAAAAAGGGCGGGGCCTGTCCACACACACTGAAATGTTATAAACACACCTGCTAGCTGCAAAAAATGTCCACCTGTCGACATGTATACAAAACAGATAGCGTTCACACGCATACTTATGCCTTAAAACCAACTAGTGTGAAATATTTCAGTCATTCAGTCATGCAAACTGTTAGTGCAAAGGTGAGCTAACACCTGTGCTCAGGTGAGTGTTTATGTTCTTCTAAAATGGATGGTGGAACGTGGAAAGAAGGAGGGAGTGTGCCCAGCCATCCCCACCCCAAGACCCCCACCGCAGCAGCAGCGGCAGCCGGAATCCCCCCAACGCCACACGGGAACCGGCAGGGAACAACAGCCGCCCGGGCGACCAAGCCCGCCACCCAGGCCAGGGCCAGCAGGACCGCCGCAAGGCCCCCAGAGCCAGAGAGCAGGGAGGCACGGAGGGAGAGAGAGCGCCGCCCCAGCCCAACCAGGAGAGCAGCCCCCCCGCCGCGCCGGGAGAACCCAACGCAGGGCCCCACCGGAGAAGGACGCCCACAGCCCCAGACGAGCACCCCACCACCACCCAGGAGTTCCGGGCATCCCCCCGCCCCAACCCCAGGTACGAGCCAGGACCCCCCAAGGGAGACCCGCTCCGCACTCCAGGCAGCCATCCGCCCGGCCCACGGTTGGTCCAGGGAGGAGCGAGGCAGGGGCCCGCCGCCCCCGCCCAAGAGGGGGGAACCCCGGGGAAAAAAGAGGGCCCACAAGGGGTGTTGTAAATATGGCCCGACCAGGCTCGGCCACAGTTGGAAATTTGGCGGGGCCCAGCGCTCAGGAGCAAGGACCAGATCCCACCCCCCAGGGACACGAACACTCCCGGCTCAGATGTAATGTGAACCCCCCCGCCGCGCGGAGAGAGCACCGCCGGGCCCAGGAAGCCGGCACCCCGGGGACACGGCCGCCGTTGCAAAGGGGCCCGTACCCCCCACCAGGGAAGAGGCAGGGGACAGATGGTCCTAGGTCCCACCTTCCTTGCAAAATGTGTGTATGTGTGTTTGAGAGGGTGTGTGTGTGCATGTGTGTGTGTTTATGTTGGAATGTATATATTGAGGGGGGAGGGTGTGTGTGCTAAGGGGGGTGCAGTTAAAATTGGCGGGTAGGGCACTGAGGGGACATCTCCTGATTGAGTCATAGGCCTTCTTGTAATCAATCCAGGCTGTGCACAGGTTGGTGTGCCGTGACCTGCAGTCTGGAGCGACTGTTTTGTCAACCAGTAGTTGGTGTTTGGCTCCTCTGGAGTCTCTACCAATGCCCTTCTGTGTGTTGCTCATGTATTGATCCATCTTGCTTGCAGTGATGCCTGACATGAGCTTCAATGTTGTGGAGAGACAGATTTTCAGCTGGAAGTTTAATGGGACTGCACCCTTTGAGACTGTTCTAGATCAGGATCGTTCGCCCTTCCGTTAGCCATTCGAGGTGAGTCCCATCTCTCAGCAGCTAGTTGATTTGTGCTGCCAGGCGGTCATGGAGAACAGTGAGTTTCTTTAGTCAGTAGGCATGTATCATTTCGAGGCCTGATAAATTATACTCCTTCTTGGATGTCTGTCACTGTGATGATTACTGGATTTTTTTCAGGGAAGTTGTTATGCTCTTTTCTTAGAGAGGCCAGCCATTTATGAAGGGCTTCCACTGCTTCCTCTCCTGCTCTGCTGTAAGGAGTGTTTCTTTTAGAATGTGGTTCCAGCGCTCTATTGCTCCGTTTGCTTGAGGGTAACATAAAGACACCTTCCTGTGTTTGATGTCTCTCACTGCTAGGAAGTCTGCAAACTCAGTGGAGGTAAATTGTGTCCCATTGTCACTAATCAGTTCTGTAGGGTTGCCAAACCTGGAAAATATTGTAGACAGGAATGTGGTGATTGAACTGGTTGTGATGGAAGGAGTAAACGCCATCACTGGCCATTAGGCGTAGTAGTCAATTAGTGTTATTGCATAGCGGCAGTTCCCAGCTGCAGAGTCAAATGGACCAACAAATGTCAATCCCCACTTTCTGCCATGGAGCATCTGGAAATGAAATTGGATGAAGCGGTGCAGGATGTATTTTGGTACTTTTATCATTCAGCTGGCATGCTTTTATGATCTCCTCCACACACAAGTCCATATGTGGCCACCAGGACAGGTCTCGCAGCCTCTGCTTGTTGCGGACGACGCCCTGGTGGGTTTCATGTGCCAGATTAATAATCTGCTTTCTCACTGCTACAGGAACTAACCGGCGGGAATTTTGTGCACCAGCTCAATATTCTACATCATATGTGAAACACAAAAGTCTAGCTGACCATCGCGCAATGCGCATCCCCGCCCGTCCCAGTCCTTTAGTAGCTAGGAGAGTGGTCAAGGCTTGGTGATCTGTGCGCAAAGTGAATCTAGTCCCCCACAGAAAAGTTCTCCACTTTTCAACCGCCCAAACACAGGCCAAGGCCTCTTTTTCGACAATACAGTATTTCCTTTCTGCGGGAGTGAGGGAGCGTGGCGCAACTGTTCGCTCTGTCTTGTCAGGATGAAGCTGTGTTAATATAGCTCCCAGTGCATAATCTGAAGCATCTGTGGACACAATGGTTGGGAGGCTGGGCTCAAAAACTGCTAATGTAGAACTGTTGATGATGCGAGTCTTCACTGCGTAAAAACTACCCTGTGCCTCCAAAGTCCACTTGAATGTGTCAGTGTGCAGGCATGCTCTCATAGGCTCCACCAAGGATGCATAATTTTTCACAAATTTTGCATACCATGCAGTAAGTCCCAGGGATAAGCGTAGGGTAGTGGCGTCGCTTGGTGCTGTAGCTTCTGCAATAGCTTTCAGGTGATCCTCATTGGGCAGCAAACCTTGGGCTGAAAAGACATGCCCAAGAAACTGCAAGCTTTTCGGGTTGAAATGGCATTTCTCCATATTAAGCTGAAGAACAGCTTCATTAAGTGCAGCTAGAACTGCTTGAAGGTTGCGATCATGTTCTTGCTGATCCTTGCCATAAACAATCACTTCCTCCAGGTAGTTCTGGACTCCTTTCAAGTCTTTCAGCACCAGGGACATGAGCTTGGAGAATGCACTTTGGGCTGAACACAGCCCGTAATGGACTTGACGAAACCTGAACAGTCCTTCGTGAGTTATGAACGCAGTTATGTCACGGCTTTCTTCTGCCAGTAACACCAGATGATAAGCATTTGCCAAATCAATGGAGAAAACTGTAACTCCGAACAATGTTTGAAAAAATGTCATCCATATGTGGAAGAGGATGACTGTCCATCATTATTGCCTTGTTTGGCTCACGATAATCCACACACATTCTCACTCTCCCATTTTTTCTTAGTGTCATTACAATGGGAGACACCCAGTGAGATGCATCAATCCTCTCTATGACTTCAATCTCCAACAGCCTCACAATTTCAGAAGAGACAGCTTTTCTGACTGAGACCGGAAGCCTTTTGAGCTTTTGTTGGACAGATTGAACATCCTCTCTGATCTTCACTTTATGAATAAAACCTTTTGCAAGACCCAGCTTTTCAGCTGCTGCTCCAGTTTTAATCTCTGCTACTGGAGCTGTTGATGAAGTCACTGTCGGTGAAGAAGCTGCCCCATGAAGTACTGCATTGTTGTCAATGGTGAGCTTCAGCGCTCTGAACAAGTCCAATCCTAACAAAGCTGTGCCTGTTTTCACTACATACATCGTAGCTGGTACTTTAGCATTAGCATACTTCACTGTAGCTGAGAAACAGCCTAGCACAGGGACTTTGGACTTAGTGTATGTCACTAGCCTTGAAGCTGGCTCAGAAAGTGACACATCACTGAAGTGCTCTCTGTAGAGATGCTCAGGAATTATAGGCACAGCAGAAACTGTGTCCACCACTGATGCAGCAGAGCATGAAGCTGACTGTGTACTTATGGTCACTGTACAGTTAATCTTTTGATCGACTAGCTCATCTTGTAACATCAGTACGGTATTCATTTCAAGAACAACCACTTCTCCCACCTCAGCTGTTGCTTTGGACTTACACACACAGGCAAAATGTCCAGTTTTGCAGCAGTTTTGGCAGGTCACTTTGCGTGCAGGCCAGTCTGAAGCGTTGGCAAGATGAGGTAAAGAGCCACATCTAAAACAACACCGGTCCTGTTTAGATGCTGTTCCGGGCTCGTTTGGTTTATTGTTCCTTACTTTGGGTGGGTGTTTTGGCTTAGCAGTCATGACGTGCACCGCAGCCTCTGGTGGTGATGTGAGAGTCTGTGCATGTCCTATTGCCGACTCCACTTGAGATGCCATCTTTACTGCCATTTCCAGTGTAAGAATTCCCTCCGTTTGCACCAACAATTTCTCCCGTATTCTCGGACAACTAGCATGATGAGCATGATGAGCTGGTCCCGTATCATATCATCCGTATTTTCAGCAAACTCACATGTCGCCGCCAGCTTACGCAGTGCGCCCACATATTCAGCAACAGTCTCATGGAATTGGGCTTCCTCTTTGCAGTTCCTGGTTCAGAGACTCACAAGTGTCGTTGTTGCTGTAGGCAGCTCAGGGGGGCAGCTCAGCTCAGGAATGCAACATGCTGGTGTTCAGGCTGATTGCACGATGTTCCAGCGGTGAGAGAGGACAAGTTCAGCACTGATTAGCAGCAGCCCCAGGCTGTAGCCTTGACAAGTGTCTTGCCCAGCAACACTTCAACACATGAGCCTGCAAAGTGGGAACCAAACCTGCAATCTTTTGCTTTTAGGTCGATCATGTCACCTCTGCTTCACAGCGCCGTCATTCTTGTATTTATATTTTAGTAAATGTGTGTATGGTGCTGACTGATAGTATCAGGTATGAGCTCAGTGTCATGGCAACACAAATCTTTCTGCACGTGTCTTTTCGTGCATGAAAGTGTGAGTGTGTGGGAGGCTGCAGAAGGCCTGGCAGCACAAGCATCAGTGTGAACTCACTGAGGTCTTTACCTCTGCATGATGCTTGATCATTTCTGTCAGTGTGAATGCCTGTGTCAGGGCATGCAGACCACTCTGCAACATGGTTTCTCTGTTTGAATTATTGTCACTGAAATTACTTCTATTTGAAATGAAAACCTGTACCTCATATTATTTTGAATGTGGGAAAAAACAGGGGCATACTAATAATTGGCTTTTTCATCAACAATCTAAATTTGGATCAGATATTTTCCAGCTGCTGTGATACACCTTGTTATCTTCAGTCCAGTAGTTCAAGTTCTGATCTGCAATGATTCTTTACATCAGTAGGAATGAGGACACTTTCATTTCAGCTTATCCAACTAAGTAATTGGAGATTAGAATTCCACAGCTCCATTTCAGTCCTGATGTTGAGGCCACACAAATGAAGCTACCAAGTGAATAGTCTGAATCTATGTTCACGAGTGAGGGAAGTTTTTAGAAAAACTCTAGAAACTGAGTGGAAACTCCTTTTTCCAAGCCCCACATAACAATCTATTGCATCTTTAAGCAGAAATGTATCCGCTTTACTGACAGCACATGCAGACAGGCAAGGTCATTCTTTTTTAAATGTCCTTAATCCTCCTTGTTCCTGTGAATCATTATTCACACCACATGAGTCGTGCTCAAATTTCTATTTGCCTCGTCAGCACAGCAGAGTCAGCGCTCAGGCAGACAACCACTGACTTCACGTCCAGTTTTTCAGCAATCGCCGTCTCGCCCACTCTCTTTTAATTAATCTTATGTGTAAATGTGAAAGTCTGATGGCACAGTGCAGAATATGATTCCATCTAAAGATGCACTGAAACTGTAATATTTAATATCTTTTTTTGTTGTAACTGCGGCTCAGGAAGTGCAGTTTCCTGTTTCTACAATCACAGCTCCGCACATCGACAGATGTGATAAAGAAGAGAGTGTCAAAGAAAAGGCTGAAAACAATTTATTTAAACAGACATTTTTTAGCTTTCCTCTTTACAAAGCAACAAACACCTGGGGGGCCAGAAAAGACTCTTTTAGGCTGCCTGAGTGACTAAATTAAGATGACAGTTTGAACTTCGAGATTTAATATTTTACCACATTTAGTTTGTAACTACAAGCAACATAGATTTGATGGAGACGCAAAGCTTTAATAACAGACGTTGGATTATGGTTCAAAAGTCCAAGAAGAACAAGCCAGGGCCTGAGGAGAACCCATTGGAGCCCAGATACCTTTTGAAGCTGGTGTGCAGCAACACAAGCACCGGGCTAAACTAAAAATTCATTTAAAGATTTGTTTTAGCTAGTTGACCCTTTGAGTCATCTAAGCACTATTAAAAAATATTTATATTTATATCTAACAGATTAAAACATTAAAGAATTAAAAAGACAACACTTCAACAAATTTAAATTGAACAATAACAAAAAAAGGCAAATATGTGCAGCAGTGTTTTCGGACAAAAGCAAAGTGCTCAAAATTGTCCATCCATCCAGCTTCCTCCACTTATCCAGGACCGGGTCGCAGGGGCAGCAGTCTAAGCAGAGATGCCCAGACTTCCCTCGCCCCAGCAACTTCCTCCAGCTCCTCTGAGCCAGAGCTCATGACCATAGGTGAGTATTGGAACGAAGATCGACTGGTAAATTGAGAGCTTTGCTTTTTGGCTCAGCTCTCTCTTCACCACAACGGACCGATACAGCGACCGCATAACTACGGATGCCTCTCCGATCAGCCTGTCAATCTCACGCTCCGATCTTCCCTCACTCGTGAACAAGACCCCGAGGGTGGAATGTCCCTGCCTCCACCTGGGGCAGGGACATTCCACCCACCAAGAGATGGCAAACTACCTTTCTCCGGTCGGGAACCATGGCCTCAGATTTAGCGTTGCTGACCCTCATCCCAGCCGCTTCACACTCGGCCGCAAACCGCCCCAATGCAGGAGGTCCTGGCTCGATGATGCCAACATCATCTGCAAAAAGTAGAAAGGAAATCCTGTGTTCCCCAAACAAGACCCCTTCCTGCCCCTGGCTGCGCCTAGAAATCCTGTCCATAAAAACTATGAACAGAACCAGTGATAAAGGGCAGCCCTGCCGGAGTCCAACATGGACCAGGAACAGGTCTGACTCACTGCCGGCTATGCAAACCAAGCTCCTACTCCAGTCATTCAGAGACCCGACAGCCCTCAGTAAGGCTCCACGGACCCCATACTCCCAGAGTACCCTCCACAGGATACCACAGGGGACGTGGTCAAACGCCTTCTCCAAATCCACAAAACACATGGACTGGATAAGCGAACTCCCACAATCCCTCCAGCACCCTAGAGAGGGTGTAGAGCTGGTCCACTGTTCCACGACCAGGACGGAAACCGCACTGTTGTTCCTGAATCTGAGGTTCGACTATCGGACAGACTCTCCTCTCCAGTACCCTGGCATAAAATTTCCCCACGGAGGCTGAGGAGTGTGATTCCCCTGTAGTTGGAACACACCCTCCGGTCCCCCCTTCTTAAAGAGGGTAACCACCACCCCTGTCTGCCAGTCCAGTGGCACAGTTCCTGACTGCCATGCAATGCTACAGAGACGTGTCTGCCTAAACACTCCCACAGCATCCAGAGACTTCATCTACTCCCGGGGCCTT
The DNA here is from genome assembly GCA_037389245.1 of Oryzias sinensis. NCBI lineage: Eukaryota > Metazoa > Chordata > Actinopteri > Beloniformes > Adrianichthyidae > Oryzias > Oryzias sinensis. The sequence goes on from CM074500.1 coordinate 27,968,624, forward strand.
GCCACTGAGGAGCTCGTTGACTTCAGATTGGGTAATAAACAGCCTCACCCCAGAGTCCTCATTGTCTGCTTCTTCAAAAGAAGGCATGTCAGTGGGATTGAGGAGATCCTCGAAGTATTCCTTCCACCTCCCGACAATGTCCCCAGTCGAAGTCAACAGCCCCCCACCTGCACTGAAAACGGTGCCTGTGGAGAACTGCTTTTCCCTCCTGAGGCGCCGGATGGTTTGCCAGAATTTTTTCAAGGCCAACCGATAGTCCTTCTCCATAGCCTCCTCCTCCCAGGACCAACTTTTTGTCTCAGCAACTGTCCGGGCCGCTTGACGGCATCCCTTACTTCGGGTGTCCACCACCGGGTTTGGGGGTTACCGCCGCAACAGGCACCAGAGACCTTGCGACCACAGCTACAAACTGCAGCAGAGACAATGGAAGTGGAAAACATGGTCCAATCATACTCAATGTCCCGTACCTCCCTTGGTACCTGTTTGAAGTTCTTCCGGACTTCCCTAATGGAAGGCTCAGCCAGACATTTCCAGCAGACCCTCACATTACGTTTGGGTCTTCCAAGTCTTTCCAGCCTCCTTCCCCGCCAGCGAATCCAACTCGCCACTCGGTGGACAGCTCTGCCCCTCTCTTCAACCAAGTGTCCAAGACACAGGGCCGAAGGTCGCCTGAAACAACTACAAAGTCGATCATTGACCTCCTGCCCAGGGTGTCCTGATGCCAGGTGTATTGATGGACACCCTTGTGCTCGAACATGGTGTTCGTTATGGACAAACAATGATGAGCACAGAAGTCCAATAACAAAACACCACTCGGGTTCAGATCTGGGGGAGCATTCCTACCAATCCTGCCCCTCCAGGTGCCACTGTCATTGCCCATGTGGGCATTGAAGTCCCCCAGGAGGACAATAGAGTCCCCCGTTGGGACACTTTCTAGTACCCCTTCAAGAGACACCAAGAAGATCTGGTACTCCAAACGTAAGCCGAAAACCACAGTTAGAGACCTGTTCCTCACCTGAAGGCAGAGGGACATGACCCTCTCGTCCACCGGGGTGAACTCCAGTGAGGTGAGCTGGGGGCTCACGAGTAAGCCCACACCAGCCCACTGCCTCTCACCTTGAGCAACTCCAGAGGGGTAGAGAGTCTAACTGCTCTCTAAGGACTGAGTTTCAGAGCCCAGGCTATGTGTTGAGTTGAACTCGACTATGTCTAGACGGTATCTCTCAACCTCTCACACAAGCTCAGGCTCTTTCCTTCACAGAGAGGTGACGTTCCATGTCCCAAAAGCCAAGTTCCATGACCGGAATTTGGGCCGCCGAGGGACCCGCCCTCGACTGCCACCCAAACCACATTGCACTGGCTCCTTTTGATGTCTCCTACGGGTGGTAGGCCCATAGGATAGTGGTCCCACGTTGCTCTTTCGGGCTGGGCCCGACCAGGGCCCGTGGGAAAACCCCGGTCATCAGGCCCTTGCCTGCGAGCCCCAATCCCGGGCCTGGCTCCAGAGTGGGGCCCCGGTGACGCCAATGCGGGCGACGTAATCGGGTCCTTGTTCTTTCCTTAAATCAGGGGGTTCTGAACTGTCTGGGTCGTTACCCAAGACCAGGGGCTTAAGCCCCAGATAGCTTAGCTCCTGGAATCACTCGAGCTCTCAAACTCCCCCACCACATTAAGGTGGCGGTTAACGGGGGAGCGCTCAAAATGCTCTAAATGAATTAAAATGACCTAATTGATCAAAATGAGGTTATTTTAATTTACATTTCTCATGTAACAGAGAGCATGAAACCACTACAAACAAAACAAACACAAAAATCAGACTAGCAAAAGCTCTACCATAAACTCAACAAGTCAAATAAAAAAACACATCTGGTTAAAACAGGCCTAGCAGCATGTCCTATACAGTCCATCTGAGCCGAGCTCCTCGCTCCTGACTGGGGCTCTAACGAAAAAAGGAGAAGAGTCATCATTCATCTTCCTGCCAGGCACAAGAGATCTATTAGATCAGTGTTTCCAAAACCCTGGTCCTCAGGGCACACTGTCCTGCATTTTTCAATCCAACCCTACTCAAACACACCTGCCTTTGACATTGTCAGGCTTCTGCAGAGACTGATGATGAACTGAATTGGCGCTGTCATGGTGACAGGCTGGACGGGATCGTCTTGAGACTGAATGTATAACTGAATGAGTCTGGAAAAGAAATTCTGGATAACATTTCTTATGTAACCCTTGTGCTATCCTTGGCACTTTAACCCTTGTGCTATCCTAGCCACTTTAACGTTGGGATTTGGGTCATCTAGACCCATTAGACAGTGCTCTGAACCTTTTTTCTTCAATGATTTGTGATCTTCACTGGTGTCCATGGATTACATGAAATCTTTCCACCTTTATCCACCTTTATCATGGTAGCGAGAACACGTCAATGGTCATCTTGACCCCATAGAATAGCACAAGGGTTAAATGCACAAAGACTGTTAAAAGGTGTGCAGGATAGAACTCAACCCCCTCCCCTCACACACACATGCACTCTTTTTTACTTCTCTTGTTCCCAAACTTTTTCCGTCTGAATGAGGTAGTGGATGTCTACGCTCTTCCTGTTGATCGGACCTCCGTTTGCTTTCAGAGTAAAATAGAGCGGTCAAACCCTAAAAAATGCTCAACAAGTGCTTCTATTACTCCAGCATTCAAGCTATCCAGCTCAAGTGGAACTGCAGAATTGGACAGAGGTATCATCTGGACAGTGCTGTGCTGGCGGCAACAGTTGGCCACCATGGCGGAGGAAGCAGGGAAGGAGGGGAGGAGTGAGGTAAAGGCTGAAGAGACTCTCCAGTACTTCAAAAAGAGCTCCACTCCCCTCTATTCTGCTTGCCAATGTGCGCTGTCTTCAAAATAAACTAAAGGAACTACACGCAAACATCTCGTGCTAATGGGTTCACAAAGCTCAGTGAAACTTGGCTCAACAGCACTGTCGCGGACTTGCACCTTTCTCTGGATGGTTTTGTTGCCTGAACCGGAACACTGTGAGTAGCCAGAAAAAAATATGGCAGCAGACTGTCTGTGTTTGTCAATCAGATGTGGAGCAGATCAGCCATGATCAGATTTCCCCCGTGAGTTTGGTCAGCTAGTTCCAATATCGCGTCATGTGTACAGCAGCTGGAGAACGTGTCTCCAGATTCAACAGTACTTTTTCTAGGTGACTTCAATGGCTGAAGACTCTTCCCACCTACCATCAGTGTGCCACCAGAGGGGACAAAACAATCGTCCTCTGTTATGGCAATGTTAAAAATGCTTACAGGGTCTAAACCCACTCACTGCTGACCACAAGGTGGCTCTGCTCCTCATATTGCACAAAACCACAGAGGTGGCAAAGAGACAAGTTAGACGGTGGGACTATGATGCCCTGGAGAAACTCCAGCGCTGCTTTGACTGCAAGGGGAAGTGTTCACAGAAGGACACACCAGAGAGGAAGCCACTGACACAGTAACACCAGTCATCACTTTCTGTGAAGATATGACCGTCCCTCAAAAACAGTGAGGATGTTCCCAAACAATAAGCCCTGGATAACCAAAGGTCTTAAAACTGAATAAAGAAATAAAATAATCTAAAAAGGCTTACAGAAAGAGAGTGCAGATCAATGAGTTATATCACTAGAGGAGACATCACATGATTCCTCATGGGAGGAGAGCACCGCCATCTTGGTGAGGTCAAGTCACTGCTGCAGTGCATGCATGTGAACACATTTTTTTTGCAAAATGCCACTTCAGTGTGCGGGTTTCAACTTCCAAAATCAGAGAAATGAGTCCACGAAGGAGGAAGGCATAACATTTCACAGGTAAGTATTATAATTTTTTTTCTTTTAATGCTGCAGTGGCATCATTAGTAGAATACACGTTGACATGCATGATGCTGCAGGGCTATTATCATCATGCTGCATGATGTACGTATTATTTGCTGTCGACATAAATGTACACTTTATTTTGTTAAACCTATGTACACTATACTAGGACTAGGCTATTATGGTAATATAGATTTATACATTTCTGACTCAGTGACTGAACCTTTCTTGCAGGTTTCCAATGGATCCAGACTTAAGGAAAAAGCGGGCCTTAGCTATCATTGTAGATGTCCACTGGACATCTCCATTGCATTACTCCATTAAAGGTCTACCAAAAGTTTTCTGAAAGATCTCTGCACATAGAGGTCTCCTTCGCATCTACTGTGATATTTTTAAGATAACTTTTTTTGAACATTTACTATTAAAAATTAATTCTGCAATTTTACATCCATCTGCAGAACCCACTGAATCTCTTTTAGGGTCACAGGTTTGCTGGTTCCAACCCAAAGACTGTTGGGCAAAGGTGGAGTATACCCTAATCAGGACACCAGTTTGTCACAGGTCCACAAAAACACACAGGGACCTGTGAAACATGTTATTGACTTGTGGGAGGAAACATGCAAACTTCAAACACAAAGGTCCCAGTTGGGATTTGAAACAGGGTTCTTCTCATTGTAAGGTGAACAAGATAATCACTATGCCACCATGCAGCATTTTTGATAATCAATAACTAGTAATCACAACATTCTACATTCCAAGAAGTAGCAAATGTTTCCACTGAAATGTACCTGGAGTTAAAATTCTAAGAAACTTGCATCCAAACAACAATCCAACAAATATATTCCTGTTTAGAATCGCAAATTTTCATATAACTGAACAAATCTGAATCTGATGTCAGTGTTGCGGTTTAGAGTTCAAGAACCCAGATGTAGAGTAAGGCTTGTAAGCAAAAGGGCAAGTTGAAGACTGTTTAATGACCAGAAGTGACAAAGGATCACACCCCAGCCGACTCAAGTTCCTGGAACAGAACTCCAATATAGGACGTTTCTCCGGGGACTCCGGCTTCTTACTACCGTCCAAAAACATGCTTCATAGGTTAATTGATTTCTCTAAATTGTGAGTGTGAATGGGTGTGTGATTTGTGGCCCTGCCACAGACTGGCGACCTGTCCAAAATGTCCCCTGTGTCATGGTGCCTCTGTCAGACACCTCCCCCTTCCTCCTCTCCTCCCTTCGGACGTGACCAGCTGACTCCACTCATCTCATCAACAGACGCTTCTTAAGGAGATCCATCTGCAGTATTCAACGCCAGTTCGTTGTTCCTCAACGGTGCATAGTCTGGTCTAGTTTATTATCTCGTTTCATGTCTCTAAACTTCGCTAATTTTGCTACGCCTCGCCCACAGGGTTACTCGTCCTCGGGTACTCACCTGGTTTCCATAGTCAGCTTTGGTTCCACGTCTAGCTGCCTGCCTACTCCCTCATCGCTCTGGAGATCTCCACCCCCCCCCCCCCACACACACACACACACACACACAGAACTGCAGGACTAGATCTGGCAGCTCCCCGGCCGAGGAGTATGAGGTACAGAGAACATGCACCTCCTGCCCGGGTAGGGACATGCTCCATCTTACCTTCTTGATGTTCAACAAGGTAAAATGGCAGGGAGAGTTCAGTGGATGAATGCAGCAATAGCGTCATGCTCTCAGAATACTGAACTGCTACTGAACTGTCTGGGATTAGAAACAAATGGTGAGTTTGCCTTCCTGTTCTACCCCTAGCTAACAACAGGGAAGAACTAGTGATGGGCAGATGAAGTTTCATTCCAATTTGTCAAATAGCGGGTAGATTTTTCCCGTTAGTTATCTTACTGCTTCTTCAAAACAGAAAGTAACCGTAAGGGTGGGATTATATAAGCTTGCTTCTTCCCACTCCTTTTCAAGCAATAGATCAAACTCTACTTATACTTCAGTTAATGATCACTGTATTTAATTAAGCAAATGTGATTTAAGTGACATTTTTGTTTTGTTTTCTGTCTTTTTAATCTATGCATTTCATCATTTCTGTAACGAGTTTGATAAATATGCGTAATTTCTTTATTGCTTTGACCACAAAGCTTGAAATAAATCAAATCAATCAATCAATCAAAAGTGGTTGTCATTCAGTCGGATACCCGGATACCTCCACACAGCGAAGCTATCGTCTGTGGTCAGTCACAAAATGAGAAGGTAAATTATGAAAAGGGAAAGTTGGAGTACTCTAGTTCCCTGTCCAAGCACTGATCTTTTACTTTCCTATGTAGTTTGTCAAGTTGAGCAGCTGTTTATGTCATTAATGTGACCTATATTTATTGAGCCTCTAGCTGAAGCAATAAGACAGCGTGATAGCATTAAAGGAATTAAAACCAAACACAGCCATCATAAAATTAGTCTCTATGCAGATGACATATTGCTGTTTTTAAATAATTCACACACACACATGCACACACACACCCTCACTAACACACACACACGCATTTACCAAGGAAGGTGGGACCTTGGACCATCTGTCCCCTACCCCATCCCTGGTAGGGGGTACTGGGCCCTTGGCAACGGCGGCCGTGTCCCCTGGGTGCCAGTTTCCTGGGCCCGGCGGGGCTTTCTCCACGCAGGGAGAAAGCACTTCTAGATCCCAGAACTTTCTGGAAAGGCCAGAAGCCGGGGATCACATCACACCTGAGCCGGGTGTGTCTGTGTCCCTGTGGGGTGGGTTCTGGTCCTTGCCCCCGCGTGCTGGGCCTCGCCAAACTTCCAACTGTGGCTGAGCTTGGTCGGGCCATGTCTACAACTACCCTTGTGGGCCCCCTTCTCCCTGGGGTGCCCCCCTCCTGGGTAGGGGCGGCTGGCCCCTGTCTTGCTCCTTTCTGGACCAACCGTGGGCTTGGTGGATGGCTGCCTGGAGCGCAGAGCGGGTCTCCCTTGGGGGGTCCTGGCTGGTACCTGGGGTTGGGGCGGGGGGATGCCCAGAACCCCTGGGTGGTGATGAGGTGCATGTCTGGGGCTGTGGGCACCCCTCTCGGGTGGGGCCCGGTGTTGGGCCCTCCTGGCGCTGCGGGGGGGGGTTCTCTCCTGGTTGGGCTGGGGCGGCACTCTCTTTCCCCCCATGCCTCCCTGCTCTCGGGCTCTGGGGGCCTCTTGGCGGTCCTGATGGCCCTGGCCTGGGCAGCGGACGTGATCACCCGGGGGGCGGTTGTTCTATGCCTGCTGCCGCATGGCGTTGGGGGCTTCTGGCTGCCACGGCTGCTGCGGCGGGGGTCTTGGTGTGAGGATGGCTGGTCACTCTCCCTCCTTCTTTTCACATTCCATCATCCATTTTAGAAGAACATAAACACTCAATTGTCACAGCTGTTAGCTCACATTTGCACTAATAGTTTGCGTGTTTGTATGAAATATTTCACACTAGTTGGCTTGAATGCATTAGTATGCATGTGTGAACACTATCTGTTTTGTGTACATGTTGACATGTGGACATTTTTGCAGCTAACAGGTGTGTTGATAACATTTGAGTGTGTGTGTGGACAGGCCCCGCCCTTTGAGATTTGGATTACATCTGAACCTTACCGTAATGATAAGCTTGTTGCTTAATGCTGCTTCATAGTTTTACCCCCTCCCCCCTCTTATGATCACTCTCCTACCCCCCCCCCCCAACATCCCTCTCTTTTTTTTCCGGTCCAACAATACAAAAGATTTTCAAACGACAGCCGAATAAAGTTTTGGCCTGATTACAAAAGGTGTTTATTCAGACATACCTCTGGTTTGTCAGAAGATTAATAACCCTTGCTGTTAAAGTAAAATATGTCCAAGACAAGAGGCCCTCAGCTCTCATCTGTCTGCCCAGCTGTTGGACAGGACAAGTTAAAAAAATAAAAAAAAAAAAATGAATGTGTAATTAATGAGCTCTGATTATAAAACGTGGCTTGGAAGTAGGCAGCCATTGCACACTGATGTAACGTATGGAGGAGGGAGATCAGGATGAAGCCAAGGTTGGCAACAGTTTCCACACTTGGAACACTGGGTGGGAGAAAAGGGCTTTTGATGAAGAGTTAAGGACAGTCAGAAGTTGTCCCAAAATTGTCTGTATTCAAAAGTATTAAGATGCATCCACTAAGGGTCCCTTTAGATTTGCAGCAAGAGGTGTCTGTCAATCAAGCAAAATGCTGGATGATGACATCATTCCTCCTTCCCCTCCAGTCTGTGGGCAGCTTCAGTACTATTGGTTACAGAAAAAGGGGGTGGTCTTCGCTTTGTTTGTTTTAATGATATCATTAAAAAGATGCACCTCTCCCTGTGAATCAGACGATGCATTGGACAACCTTAGCAAGGCTCGTTGGTTTTTCACAGTTGATCTGGCAAATGAGGTAGAAGGAGGTAGACACCCTAACAGCCTCCACAAGACTGCATTCATCACTTGTCAAGATTTTTTTTAGTTCAGTGTGTTCAGTTTTGGGTTATGTAATGTGCCAAATACTTTCCAGAGGCTAATGGATATTATTCTGGCAGATTTGCAATGGACCACATGCTTAGTTTAATTGAATGACATCATAGTATTTAGTCAGCCTTTAAGGAAACCTGACCCACCTTGGAGGGAATTTTGAAAACTCAGGCAGACCAACCTGAAAGAAACCTCAAAATCCAACCCTTTTTCCACACAAGTCCAGTATTTCAAGGGTCTTTTCTGATGGGAGTTGCTTGTTCTGTCCTGTTGAGGGAGCAGAGGGTGTTCCAATAAAAGCACAAGAGGTTCAGAGCTTCTTGTGGCTGGCATCAAGTTATAAATGTTTTTTGAAAGGTTTTGCAAATTTTGCTCACCTGACCCCATGAAGCAGTTCATTTTGGAGACTGACGCTATTAATGTGGGTATTGGGGCTGTGTTATCTCAAGAAGTAGAACCTGAAAGAGTTGTTGTATGAGGTATATATAGCTGTCAGCCAGAGCGTAAATATGCAAAAACAGAAAAGAACTTGAGCATGGTGAACTTTGCAAACACTTCAAAACTATTGGCTGTATCCAGTTCATCTAGCATGTTGATCAAGCAAATATTTTCAATGGGTCCACACTTAAGGATTAGGAGAGTAGTTGGCACGATGGATGGAGCAACTTGTAATGCAGAAAATTTGATATGATATTCAGTATTATTAGATGGGGAGTCGGTCTGGTTACAAATCAAAGCAAAGAGGCGTGGTGTGTTCTAAGCTTCAAAGATGCTTCAAAGAGTTGTTGAACGAAAAAAATAACACGTGCTTTATTCAAAGGATTCAAATTGAGTTTATTGTCATATGCACAGTAAGAAAACAGGTTTGTCTGCACAATGAAAGTCTTACTTTGCTGTTCACTCTGAATGCAATAAACGTTTAAGGTTAAATTAAAAAGAAATAATAATAAAAAGAGAAGAAAGAAAAATTAACAAAGAAGGATTTACACTAACATACATACCACAAAACTATAAACATCAGTGAGTAAAGCAATGCAAAAATTAGCTGTTGTGCAAATGCTAAGACTAAATAACAGTGCAAAAAGAGACTGTCATGAGCTAAGCTGTATGATACTTGTGCAGTTAGTGAATGGTGCACCGTAACATAAACAGCCATTATGTGCAAAGGTGCTGTTTGTTGTTACAGAGGTCTATCAGCTGAGTTCCTGAGTCTGGTGGACCTGCATTTTACACTCCTGTACCTTTGGCCCAAGGCAAGACGAGTGAACAGACCTCGTTGCGGGTGGATGGGGTCCTTGATGATGTAAGCAGCCACTCTGGGTTTCAGCATGGCTCTGCAGCGAGGGCAAAGGAGTCCTGTGATCTTGGATGCAGCCTTCCCACTCTGTGCAGGCGATTGTGGTCCATGGCGGCAGAACTGCCGTACCACACTGTGATGCAGCTGGTTAGGATTGACTCAACGACGCAGCTGCAGAAGTTGCTGAGGATCTTTGGGGACATGCCAAACTTCTTCAGCCTCCTCAGGAAGGACAGCCGCTGAAGAGCTTTCTTCACCAGCTGTGTGGTGTTAGGTGTCCAGGTGAGGTCCTGGCTGAGGTGGATCCCATATATTTAAAGCTGCTCACCCTCTCCACTTCCAGATAAGAGGCAGCTGATAAAGGTTCCTCTCCTTCCTCATGTCCACTATCATCTCCATTGTCTTGTCTGTGCTTCAGGGTGATGTTGCTGTCTCACACCATGTCACCAAAAGTGGCCACCTCCCTACTGTAGGCTGCCTCATTCCTATCACTGGGGTGTTGTCCGCAAACTTCAGGATGACGTTGTCCTTGAGGCCACAGTCATGGTGAACAGTATGTAGACGATGGGCCTGAGATAACAGGCCTTTGTGATGATGTTTGGACAAATTAAAGATGGATTCAGAATATCACACAGAGATTTTTTAGGTTTCCTCCAGGTAAGACACTTTGTTCAGAGCTCCCTCTCTTTCCCAGGTGACCAACCACTCCTACACCCAGTAAACATTTTTCTTCTCAAATTTAATGAAAATACCAGCTCCAAAAAGAAATTACTTTCTCTCTGTTATACACAATAAATGACATTTAACCCTCTCACAAGTGAGAAATCTAGATATCACTAGCCGCGGTTACATGCGCAAAATGTCTTGATCGGATCAATGGTCGGATTAAAATCCAGCCGTGCACATAGACCTAGAAAACCTTTTTCCGATTAAAACGAATGATCACATGGTCACACTTTCGGTTGGAATAAATCATTTGGGCATGCGGAGTAGTGTGGAAAATACCGGAAGAGGAAATGAATCCAGTTGTGAACAAAGTGAGCTGCCGTGTACATCTATGCAGCAGTTCGTGAATATAGGAGACGCATCTTTCTAAACTGCTTTTGTTGATGTTATTAATATTATGAAGCGCCTGTTTGCTCATCATTTTATTTTTAATCCGTGGTCAGTGCTTTTTTGTGAAGAACGGAGCTGGAAGAAGTACACACGCCGCTAACAACATTAGCCTTGTTTGATGAATACAAAATCTGAAGTGCTTAATCTGCATCCTGGCTGTAATGTAAATATGTGGGAATAACATCAGCCTTTATTTTGTCGGTACACGACAGGAAACACAAATCCAGGTGATTGTTTAAATGGTTTCTAAGGACTGAGCGACATTTGCCAGAATAGTCACACAACCGAGCCTGCTTGGACACACAGTTCTCTGAGTCCGCAGCCGCACCCAGTTACCGGGTCAGAAACCTCCCCGAGCACACACGAATAAAGCACCACAGCCCTGTCCGCAAACACAAAGCTATAACTCTGGCTCCTCTGCTCAGAGTCACGGTTCACTTGTGACCCCATGCTTTCTCTGAAGCACTACACGGTCTATGCATGACTAAACAAGAGTGACACACGATCAGAATGAACCGTTTACATGCAACACAATCGGATCAACAATCGGCATAACCCACAAATCTCGATCGGAAAGAACTTTTCCGAACGCAGTCAGATCGCAGATTATTCAAGCGCGGTTTACATGAAGCATTTTTCTTCTGATCAGGCATTTTTCCTGATTACTTTTGTCCATGTAAACGCAGCTGGTGGGAGGCAGATTTGGGGATTAAACGATGTTGAAACTTGGTCAAATGCTTGTGTCTGCAAAAATACTATACGTAACAAACTCAGGTAACCAATGTGTTTACACAGGACTCATTATACTCCACAGGTTTTACATAGGATTCAACCACAGTACTCACCTCTCTGCATAAAGTGTAAAAACACTGCCAAACACAGTGGTAGTAAGTTGCTACACTGTCAGTTGATCTTTAGATTTCGGCAAAACGTTCTCTCTTCTCAATTTTTCATGGACTTTTGCCCTGGACTCTATTCTGTTTCTTATAGCTACTCAGGAAGTTGCCTGTGTTACCTGGACAGAGGTTGCTCCAAAAACGTTTACACCTAGCTAGGAGATGTATACTTGTAATGGATAAGTGCAACATTTATCCGTTGCACAATGGTGTACAGAGATGTTAGGTCTGAATTCCCACCCCAACCCTAACTACTAAATAAACTATTAAGTGGGGCACTATGTAGTGCCAAGAAAAAGCAATTCGGACACAATGCTCACTACCCTTTAACCTCAGGCAACTTATGACCCCACCTCACATTGACGTAGCTCTCCTACCATGACAAAGGTGGATAAAGGTGGAAAGATTTCATGTAATCCATGGACACCAGTGAAGATCACAAATCATTGAAGAAAAAAGGTTCAGAGCACTGTATAGTGGGTCTAGATGACCCAACTTCCAATGGTAAAGTGCCTAGGATAGAACAAGGGTTACCGGCGGATATGATGTCATCAATTTCACAAAGTTAAAATCTAATTAAAATTAGCATTTTTCAACAATTATTTATTAGTCCACTGTGTTCTGAAGATAAAAAGATTATGGTTTATCAAAAATACATTTAAATATAAAAAATGTGTGTAATGCATTGTGGTCTATATTTGCTTATCTAGTGGGCATCGATGACTTCTCAAAATTTGTGGGCACTGGATTTTAGAATTGTAGATTCGGTCAGAACTAGAAAATGGCAAAAACAATATATAGTGCACTTTATAGGGGTTAGGGTGGGAATTGACACAGAGACTTCTTCTAATGGAACGCATCAGTGCTTGGAATGCTGTACATCATGCTTTTTCAAAAAGCAAAGTGTACAATTCTACTTCTTTTTACATTATTATTATTTCCTCCAAGTTTACAATGTGTACTTTTAGTTTAAAACTGTATTTACATTTTTTTTTGTGTACAATGTCTATTTTTTACCTTTATAATCTGGTTTAGTGTTCACTTTAGGCTGATCCTGATTTGACCTGATAGCGTTCTGTCTGACAGCTGGATCATGTTCTCTCTAACAAATTCGTGACAAACCTCATTAATGTTCAGGAACTAGTCCCTGCAGCCTGGTTTCCAAAACGGATGGACAGACTTCCCTGAGGAAAGGAGCTGTTTTAGTTCTGGATTTAGCCTGTGGCGATGCAAGCAGATGCAGGAGTGATGGTGTGAACCACACATCTGTGAAATCAAGTGCGTTGTCTTTTCTTCCTCCCACTCTCTTCCATTTACTTTTCCTCTTCCTCTTTTGTCTCTCTCCATCTCTTCCACGCTCTCCTTTTTTCTTCCTCATTTTCCTGTCAATCCCGCGGTACCTCTCTCATCCCTCCCCCTTCTGTGGGAAACTGCCTTTGTGCGCATGTCGTCGATGAGTCAATTTGTGGAGGCAGTGCGTGCATGCACAAACACACATACGCACTCATGCACATCTCCACAAAGGCATCTGCTTCAGTCTGTCTCTTTGTGAGATGCAGAACCAACAGGGGGTGGGGGGGTGGCAGAGGCAGGGAGGGGTAAGAAAGGATAGAGTAGGAGCACTGGAACAAAAATAATTGAGTGACCAGAGCAGAGACGGGGAGGAAGACCGGCTCCAGGAAGCAGACAGAATCAGAGTGAAAAAGAGATGTTACAGCCGAGTCCTCCCTCCTGACTTCTGCGGAGTTTGGCCGCTGAAATGCAGCATTCTTTCATCTGAGTCTGAGCATCTCCACTTTGAGAAAGTGTGTTAGTGCGTGAACGTAGCCATGGCGAGCGCTCAGCCGGGGGTCCACGCACTGAAACTCCAGCCTCCTCCGTTTCTTCACACACTAAGGAATGGGAGCAACTACATCAAATGGGATGAGGTAAGGTCCATGTTTCGCCTGTCACGTGGAGCCTCTGTGGTCTGCTTGTTTTGTTTACCAAGATCTTCAAGAAATAACTCAGAATCCAACGGAATGGATGAGGAGGAAGAGAGGGACAAATGCTGTATTATTTTTATCAAAGGTCCATTTGTTGCTTGGGCTTTGCAGCAGCACCTGTGGCATGGGGAGGAGAACACGAGGTGAGAGTGGCATTTCTGGACCACTTTTTGGTACAAAATCCAGGTGTATGTGCAATGTGTGTCACATCTGCTCACGTGCACAGCTCGCCCATCTTGAGTGCAGTCAAACACATCGTTGTGTGTGTGTCTGTGTGTGTAAGCAGTATGCTAAGTACATACACTTGGCAATGAGAAATGTGCCATCCGGCTTTGGTACTGGCATGGCTGGCAAGCCCCAAGAACAGACCAGATGAGGCCAAAAATAGGAGTGTGAGTGTTTCTCAGCCATTTATTCTTATTTTAGAATTCCCATTTTAATCTCTCTGAAATTCTCCAACATCTAAAACTAGACACTAGCAGGAAATGAATATATCGGATAGTTGCTAAGGCGGCGAGAAATAGTTGTGGTCAGCTTAAATCTGGTTTCTGTGAGCTGAGCTTTGTTATTTATTTTTTTGTTTCATGGGGCAGAACACAAAATGTTGCTTTTATTGAAAATGCAAAGTCTTCAAGTAAAATTTGAGTTTGGCAGTAAAAATATTTGTTTCTCAACAAAACTATGATTATTTTCACACAAAACCAAAAAAAGATTTTTCTTGTAAAGGTGACACCTTCAGTGGCTGTATATCCTGCTGAAACACAACAATATTTTTTGCGTTGTCATTAAACAAAGTGTATTTTAGTTTCATGTGGGGGCATCTCATCAGGCAACAACATCAGACAGACAGAAACATAGAGAAAATGAAAACACAAACTTTGCTCCATCCATCTGTTTTCTGAACCTTTCAGGTTCACAGGGTTACAAGCAGCAGGGACATGCACAGACCTTTGGAGGGGCGGGTCATGAAATTTATAAAAGCGGCAAGTGGAGACAAATTTAACCCTTTATGATGACAATTTTCAGGATAGCAGACTGTATAACAGCAACCCATTTTATTACTTTGTAGTACTTCTCCAAGGTTGTCAAAACATTGTTGTTGCTTGTAGCTGCTGTGGCAACAACCTTGAACCTTTAAGACACTTTCCTTTTTCTGGAAATGGGGTGGACATGGTCCACTGATCCAGCTTTCTTTGTAGCCTGTTCATAAACCATAAACTCTTATTGTGTTCGGCTAAGGGCCAGCCTCTGCAAAACCTATAAAGCAATTTAAATACAGCAGTCTACATCTCACTGCTCAGAGCATCAGATGTGGTCTCCAGACAGAGCTGATGAAAGGTCTGGAGCAGGGGTGACAACACTTGTTTGGTGTGCAAACTCCTTTTCAGGTGACACTCCAAAAGATCTATATGTAGATCGATATGTTTGTGTACTGATAAACTCACAAACTACACAGTGAGAGTACACAAATCTTTGTAAGGAGCTAGCTTTGTTGTAAATCTTTATATTTTTTGTAGTAATTCATAATTTGAACAGATAAGGTATTTTATTATGAAAACAGCAGCGACAATCACGTTTCATGCTCTGCTGTAAAATCGTGTTACCCAAAGGGTGAGATTTCTAAAGAAAGAGTTTCTGATAAGCGTCCAGAAACTGTTACCTAAATGGGCTTGGATCCTTCGGTGGGAACCACGCATCTGGCAGCAGGCTTATGCATGACGGCTGGATTGGACAGGGCATCTTGGACTCGCTTCAGATCGAGGACTCACACGGGCCGGCCAGGGCCTTAAGAAACGCTCCCACGGGCAGCAGTAGGCGTGGCCAGATCGATCTGAGTAGAGTAACATCAATCGTGAAGAATTGATACCAGTGTCTGAGATGCTGATGATGCTTTGACATACTTTCGGCACAGTTTTTCTTAATATATACACAAAGAGCTGGGTTTAGTTACAATGTTTATGGAAGGGCTGTGTCTATCTCTCTGCAGTTTTGCCAGATTGGGCAAAAAACACCCAATTTGAGTGGAAAACTGCCAAATCTGGCAAACTATCTGTCTTTGAAAAACCTGCGGTCATGCAGCCGTGGTCATGGGGGCAACCAGCCCAACAACTTAGGAACTAAAAGAAAGATCTGCAGGGGCCATATCAAATTCCTGCCTGCCTGTATAGCAGCGACATCGCCCAGTCAGACAGCAGGCCTTCCCACATAAAAATAGGACAAAAAGAGCACTTGCTTGAGCCCTCAGCCCAGCCCTCTGCAACAAAATCATTGGTTAAAATTGGTTAAACAATGTGTGTCATTTTAGTTCATTAAGCCAGTGGTCCCCAACCACCAGCCGCGGGAAATTTTGGCACCAGGATGCACAGAAAGAAAAAATAATTTCTATTTTATTGTTTTTTTTTTTTACGAAAAAAACGTTTTATTTTGAAAGCGGACCGGATTCTCTCTGTTACATCCATCACACTTAACGCACGTCAAAGTCGCGACACCAAACATCACGTGATACACCCCGCTAAAAATAAACACACACACCGGTTCAAGCGGTAAACGTGTTCTGTGCTTTTACTGGTCCTACGTGACAAAAGGTTAAACACTGGGTATTAAGCCATTTTAATGTACCGTTAGAAAAAGCGGCAATCGATGTCGAACCCTTGTGCCATCCTAGGCACTTTGACATTGGGAGAGTTGGGTCATCTAGACCCACTAGACAGTGCTCTGAACCTTTTTTCTTCAATGATTTGTGATCTCACTGGTGAACCATGGATTACATGAAATCCTTCATGTAACACGCCAATGTATAAATAGAACATAGTTAATGAACACAACACACATCCTCAGCTGTGGTTCACCAGCCAATTGGAAATGAATCGTTAAATTCTAATAGGGCCCAAGTAATAATAATTTTTCTAACAGAGATATTATCTGCTCTATGGTCTTCTAAGGAAAAGCTATCTGGTTATGTGCAAAAACCTCCCAAGTCTGTTGTACTGTATTGACTATGCTTGACATTTAAAATGCATTATGTGAAAATTCCTGGACTTGGGCCTCTCTTGCATGGGTTTAGCTTTATCCCATAGATGGCAGCACTAGTTATCCAATATGGGAGCACCCCTGTTTAATTTAAGAAGGGCCCAAGTCCAGAGACTTTAGTTTGCTAGTCCTCTGAAATGATCAAAGTGAGGTGCTTCATATTATAGCATTTGTAAGCTATGAACTGGTGCTACTGTGGGTAAAGTATTAATCATTTGGTGTAGCTCTTTAAGCTATGCACTAAAATCATTTCCTGGAAAACAAACTTTGACTTGGACCCTTAGAACTAACCATCATTCAATTGACCTTGACTTAGTAGAAACAAGCTTGTGATTGGACGTCTTGTTTGCACTGCTACGTACATAAAACAGTAAAGGTCTCAGTCTACGGCTGGCAGGCCGCCCCTCTGGTTTTCCTAATGGCCTGGGAGGTGAGCCTACTGCGGGCTGGCTGGGGGCTTGTCGCTGGGGAGCTCTTCCCGGTAGTGCTCATCCTGCTCCTCCCCACTCCCACTCCAAACAAATGTTAAATACCATGCACATAGGCTCCGGAACCGGATTGGTAGACATGCTGGCGGGCTGACTGGGTGATTTGGGCCTCTGCCAGCTCCGCCATGATTCCACTTTTACTCACATATTAGACCCCTTGATTCATCTAGGGGCTTGTGGGGATGGTCCGGTGGAGGGGGGTACGGTGAAACATCCGTGCTCATCTCTCACCGATCCGCCCCTCAATTTTCACTCTCACTTTAGACAGCACATACTGCATGTTGGACCCACACACGCCGGGGCGGGGGCAACTGAAGAATGTGTGTGAGAGGCATGGGTGGGGGACAGGCCTGGGGCTACTCTAGCTATACAACCTGCTGGGGTTTCACCTCTTTCCAGAGGAAAAGGGCAGCACGGGGTGTCAAAATAACTGCCACACTGCTCCCTGTCTGCTTTATCCCTCCTCCTAACCCACAGTGTATTGCTGGACAGATCTCTTCCGCTCATCTTAGTGTCAGAATTTCATGTTTGGATGTAAAATTTGTCAGCCTGCAGATCTAGTATAAACTTTTTGAAGCTAAAAACAACGATTCAAATTAGCAACTTAGCATTTTAGCCCTCACTTTCTCCTCTCACTTTATTTCTTTTCTTCTAACCCCCATACACACACACACTTTCCCCCCCTCTCCCTCCCCTTTACTAAAAAGAATATGTATTTGCTTAAAACACAAAATGTAACAAATAAGTACA
Organism: Oryzias sinensis; assembly: GCA_037389245.1. NCBI lineage: Eukaryota > Metazoa > Chordata > Actinopteri > Beloniformes > Adrianichthyidae > Oryzias > Oryzias sinensis. Next base: position 27,986,486 of record CM074500.1, read on the forward strand.
AAATAATGAAAAAACAAGAAAAACAAAAAAACAGAAAGGGGTTTATACAAATGTACACCATGGCTTTTCAAAAATTCATAAGCCCTTTTTGTGACAGTAAAACCTGTCCAACACAGAAGGCCTTCAGCTCCCATCTGTTTGCTCAGTTGTTGGACAGAACAAGTAAAAACAGTAAAGGCAGAGAAACTGAGAAAGTTTACCAGAAAAGTTTACCAAAATCAATTTGTTTACCTTTTTACAAACACAGTCTTCTTCTTTTCTGTGGCTTTCAACCAATACTGCTGTAATACTCTCAGGACTACAATACATTTTGACTGCCTATCTAAAGCACACCTGTTTGAATTCTTTCAGGTTTTAAAGCAAAGTTAATCTAATGTTCAAGCAACTAATTTTCACAACTTTCAAACCACCTTCACTTCTGTTCAGAACTGAATGCAGACAAACCTCTCATGTGTAAAGTGCTGCTTTTCATGCTTCATGGTGGAAATCATGAAGCATGACCTCTCATTGGTGGGATGAGATAAGCTTAAACATCTATTTGCCGGGTATCAAACAAACACTGCCTATTGTTAAAACATGATGTTTCTCTTACTCCCACCCTTTCATTCGCTTTTTCTTTAATATCATTTCAGGACCTATCCACTGTCACACCTGTAACCCTTCAGATCCCAATGGATTTTATCTCTACTGGACTGATCTGCATCAAGGTAGAGTGAGTGTGACAACACAACATTTCAACAATCATTTTTCAGACCAGATCATCTTCATTCTGAGCTGTCTACACGATAGAAGCTGGAGGCATTCTGCTGGCAGTAATCATTGTTGCTTAAGAGCGTTTCGAAACCCTCCTATGTCACTATTGAGATGTGGGGATAACTGTCCGAAAACGAATACCTGCAAAATCTGAGTCATCTGAAGGAGCAGCATTAGATCCAATGAAACAAGGAGAGCCAACATGATGGTCTAAGTTCAAAGGATGCTGGGCAGAAGCTACAATGTAAGGCTTAAATACATCAGAGTGTTTTCTAAAAAGAACAGACTAACATCCAGACAATCAGCTATGTAGGCTGTTTATAAAGTTAGTGGATAACAAGCACTTGGATTGAATATATATTTATAAAATCTGTTTAATGTCAACAGTTTATTCACCTGAATTGCTGAGTTACAAAAGGAATAACTTAGACGTCTGTTGTATCATCTCAATTGTTAAGAATTTAAAAAGTACAAAAAAGACGAGTGTTTCAGGTTTCGCAAAAGTCCCAATTCGCATTATCTTTGATTGATTGTCGTGCCGTATCCAGTGGTCTTTAATTACAATACGCCTGTTTTTTTTTTTTTAGCCAAAATCAAAAACCTGTCATTTCCAGGACATAGTTCCTGCAGAGCACAGTTCATTAGAAATTCCTCTGAAATGACTAGTTAAGCTGGGTCTGCAACAACTACACAGACAAATAATGGCCGTAGACTGAACTCTCTAACTAGGAAGATGAAAACCAAAATACATGTGTTGAGCCTTGATCAAAATTTGAATAAAAAACCCAAAGTTAGAGAAAGCATGCTCAGAACAAACTGAATTGCTTTTTGTAGCATTGTTTTCATCTGGTGATGCACAGTCATTCTGCTTTGAACAAAACTGTCCTGTTTGGTGGAAAGAAGTGGAAAGAAGAGACCCGCAACTTTGGTAGAAAAAGACATTCAATGAGATATTTTATAATAAGAACATGGTTATGATAAGACAGAAATGTTGCCTTAAGAACCCAGGAAGTGGAGTCTGTTTTTGTGTATTTTGTCATTTGTGTGTTTTCATCAGGACACAGAGTTGTTGGATCTGACTGTTGTGAAGGATGTCCGAACAGGAAGAAGCACCAAAACAACAAAGGTAATGTTTGTTCTTTTTTCATTTAAAGTGTTCTGATCATTGTTAAAATGCAGGAACATTTGTTTTTGTTCAGTATTTGTTCAGTTTTGATAAACCTGATGACAGGACACCAATCTCATATGACTTCATTCATTTTGTGGCTCCACAGTTTTTACCCAGGCGTGCTTCATTAGCGTAGTTTTTGAAACAGTTCTGTTAAACAACAGACCAAAAGCAAGAAATGACTTTCATTATTATTATTAGACAATTTCATTATTAGAAAGTGGCCTATAACAAATGGTTCATGGGGTAAGTATGCAGAGCTGGGCAAAAACAAATATTTTAAGCCCAAATATTTAGGGTTTGCTTAATAAAGTTATAACATTGGGTTGTTAACTTATTTTAATGAAGTGAGTTGAACTTCAAAATGTAGCTAAAGTTGAAACAATTTTATATTTAAGTGTAGTATTTTACACTAAATTTGTGTTCACTCAACGACAACAAAATATTACGTTGGTGAAACTTGATTTCATGTTGAGCGTTCTTAAAAAACTGGGGCAGCCAGTCAGAAAGACAGAGAAACAGCAAGCATGGAGCATCTCATTGAAGGACTTTGCTCTCTGGTAAGTGCTCATTTTTAAAATTTGTTTTAAGGGCAAAACTGATTCAGTCAAAATATTATATTTCAACTTTGTCCCAAGAGGTTCAGGGGAAAAAAACTTGCTGCAGGTGTCTCGTTTTCTAGCTAACGTTAGCTAGCAACTGAATTTCATTGTTGTGGAAGCTATCCGGAGGCTGCGTTCAATTTAAACAAGAATAGAACTGAGTATTCAGTGTCATTTTAATCTCAAATTCAACTGAATAAAGAGTTTTTGAAATGCCTCTTCGCAGAGTTCTTCTGTCTTCTTTTTTTCCTGACATGTTTATCATGTAACTTTTCCTCCTGTTGCAAACATGTAACATTAGCGTTTTGAATATATTTTTGACGGGAGAAACACTTGTCTGCGACTGTCGGCCAAGTTGAAAGGCTCAGTGGGGTCATTTATCCAGTTCTGGTGTTAGAAGGAGAGAGACATTTTATACGTTTTTAATACTTTTACTTCTGTTAAGTAGCGTCCTCTTCAGATTAACTTCATAACATAAATTCAGTCATACATTGAACTTTGTTTATTTCTGAGCATTATGTATTTATCAAGGCAGCTAATATATTCGGACATTTGTATCTGATTTCTCACGTTAAGCTTCCTGAAAGCTGAAAGGTTTATTGAGAAAGCCCAGCTCCTAACTTATTTGTGACCTTTATGCACATATCACGCTTTCCCCTTTCTCTCCACAGAACCATTCCTCTGAGATGAAAAGGGAGGCGGCTATTCCTTCCTTGGTGATACCCTAAATGAAAAAGAGGAAGAGCTTTTGGTAGGTAGAGGACTTATTTGACACTTGATCCCATGTTTTTGGATTTAAACACTGTTATTATTTTAAAATTACTTTTAGGAAGAAGATGGTGACATCACTGGGGAAGTCTTTTGTCATCACAAGTGGGACTACACCAGGGCTGATATAGGCCCTGAACATAAGTTACCTGAAAAGTCCAAAGAACAACTTAGAGGTGTTTCAGAAAGTATTCTGTGAGCTCGATGCCCTGAAACAAACCAAGCCCATAGGTAATACGTCTTAAAAAATGAACTTCGATGTAAACGCTCTTCTAAAACATCAGGATGTTGAACTTCAGGCTCGAGGGCTGACGCCTTTGCTGGTTTTCCAGAACTGCTGGCGTGATGATCTTCTGATCACCTGGGGCCTGTTTTGGTGAAAGGAGGTTCAACTAACTCTGAGGTTAAACTTGAACCTGAGTTGGTCAATGGAGATTAACAACTCTGAGTTTTCTGTTTCAGAGCAAAGGATCCGGAGTTAGATCAATCAACCTGAGTGGAATTCGATTCGAGGTGAGCGTTACACCGCCACTATAAGAAGCCATTATCAATGGAGCGCAGATATCACGAGTCACCATGGCAACCGGCACATTTTTCGCCAGCTGAACTTGACGTGCTGCTGCAGAGTTACAGTGAATATGAGCACATATTCCAGAAGAAAAGCAATACCGCTGCATCTGCAAAACAGAGACAGTTAGCGTGGAAAACATAGCTGCTCAAGTTAATGCCTAAGTTTGCATTTAAACCATTGTTATAAAATATTGGCTGTAATAACTTTTAAATATCGTAAGGTGTGAAATAAAACATGGCGACATTTAGTGTACTTGGAAGTGTTATTCCTGGTGTATTGTACGAAAATGCTGCATAGTGTACAGAACCAATCTGGGGAATGCATTAACGCCTGTAATGTTTAGAGGATCTTTTTGTTAACTCTTTCCCTCTTGCAAACGTTGGTCAGTTTAATATTAATACATGCAATTGTGTTTTTAAAAGTGAACTTTTGTCTACCCTTGCATTGATCAAGTGGTATAGGTTTATATGGGATTAAGAAAGTAAGCAGTGTAGAAAATTGTGTTTCAAAAAGTAATTGTTACATTAATCTAATTCAATGTCCCTGATTTATTTTCATGTAGATGCAATCATGCAGGAATTAAAGAACATGGCAGCAGCTAAAATGGCATAAAACATAATTCAATCAGGTCAAATTGAGCATGTCATGGATGTAGGCTTTGTTGACAATATTTGACATATGAAACATCTACATAGCAATACCTAATGTTGTTTTCATTGTATATATGTAATTGACTGCAACGAAAACGGTAACGCTCAAACAAAAACGTATGGGGAAATGACAAAAAATTGAGTTGGTCTCAAAATCTCAGACGCAGGTAAATATAATTTCTTATGAATTAATGCAGCCTCTCGCTCATTGGGTCCTCCAGAAAAGGGACAAGCCATTCTTTCACTTAGACCGCTCTGTGTGACGGAATGTGGCATGAAGGTTAAATAAAAATACCGCTCGCTCTTAAAGGGAGGGGACCGGCAGAAACTTTGAGTTTGGAGGATAAAACCTGCTCCCGACCAGGTTAGGTTCACAGCATAAGTAACCATGGACACTGACTCCGAGTATGTTACTTCTTCAGAAACGGTTTGACTTACTCTGCTTTCTCTGGCTTAACAAACCTCCCATTCTGAAACGGAAAAACCAGGGTTTCCCTAATTTCAGGGTTAACATACTCCGAGTTTACACTTAACCTCCTTTCTGAAACAGGCCCTGGTCTGGTGTGAACCCAACTTTGAAAACAAGGAGGGCATTTGAGGAGTGAGAGCCTTAGTTTCTTTGTTTCCACCAACGTCCTTTTTGTTTCTGATTTGCTTAACACATGACCAGGTGATTAGCAGGAAGTAGAACAAGGAAACCTTGGAAAACAAGCCCTCAAAGCCTGGAATTTGACATTTAGCATAGAAACTTGTTACTGTGTTGCTGAGTTTTTAGTTCCTGACGTGCAGCAGCTACACTGTTAACTGTTGCTGGTTGAACAACTGTTGAATTTAAGTAGTTTCAATAGAAAGTCTAACAAAAACGGTTTTAAGTATGTTTGATTTTGAAGGTTTTATGTGTCACTGCAGTATTTCTTTGGCTTTGTGCAAATTGCATGACATTAGATATTGCTGCTGTCACACGAATATCTCCTATTTCTTTGGACTCATTCATTTTTGAGAAGCAAAGAGAAATACGTTTTTATAAGGTGGAATAGCTCTTTCATTTTTTGTGACATATTGAAGAAAGAAAGGTGTATTGTTGAAAAAAATATGTCTTTTCATAATAAACAATTTAAGCAAAAAACTAGAATGGTGGTGTTTGTTTCAGCTGAAGTAATTTAGTTCATAGTACTGATAAAATTACAGTAACACTTTGCATGGACTTTTTTTGAGTCAAATAAACAAAATAAATAAGTTGAAGTAGCTTAAATACAATAATTTGCTGACTTAAATTCACCAAAGGTTTTTACTTAAAAATACTCAATAATGTGTGTTTGTAGGACTAAAAAAATTAAATTGATCAAACTCAAAAAGTACATTTACTCAATACTGACTAGAGTTGGGATAATTTAAAAACATCCATGCAAATTTTTAACTCAATTGGAAATAATCAAACCAAAAGTATTGCACAAACAATACAATCAACAGAGTTTTACATCCATACAAAGAAAATAGGATAATAAGTCATCAAATCATAGATTGCTTGAAAGGGAGTGGAAGGAATCAAACTTATATAATCCCAGAAGTCAGAACTCTGTCTCCCCCTCTGGTCACCAGCGGAAACCATCTCCAGAGTTCTAGCCACACTTCCTGGATGCTGCACACCTGACTCTCATTCACTCAATCAACCACAACCTACTTAATCTCTGCACTGAGCAGAAGTATTGTTTGTCCAAGCAGTGTCTCGTAACCCTTGTGCTATCCAAGGCATTTCAACATTGAGAGTTGGGTCATCTAGACCCACTAGACAGTGCTCTGAACCTTTTTTCTTCAATGATTTGTGATCTTCTCTGGTGTCCATGGATTACATGAAATCTTTCCACCTTTTTCCACCTTTGTCATGGTAGGGAGAACATGTCAATGTAAGATAGCACAAGGGTTAAGACAAATATCACATCTGTACCAGCGTATCTGTCCATGCTGAAGTCAAAAGGCTCCTGGTAGAAAAAATTCCAATATATGCCATTAATGGAAGAAGTATTGTTTGTGCCACTCTGCCTTCATTACAGAGTGTTATATCTGGACCTGATCTTCTGTCTTCTGACCTTGACTCTGTTTGTCTGCCGCCTGTCCTGATCCTCACCTGGATTTCGACTACCTTGTCTCTCTGATGATCTCATCCCTGTTATTGACCTCTGCCTTCCTGACCCTGATTTAGCTTTGTGGACTTTAAGCTGAGCTAATAAACCTGCAGCTTTTGAATCCAGCCGTCTGCCTGTTCTTTATGGAGTCCTATACTGTTCATAATTAAATAAATAAATATTTGATTAAATAAATAAATGTGACCTCATGCAAATACACAACCAACCAATAAATCTCTCATAGATATATAAAAAGACCATGAAATGGTGAAAAACCTGCACACTGATTTTAAATTAGCCATTATATTATTCAATATATTTCATTTTGCTTTAAAAACCTGTTCATTATTTTAAAAAAGCATTTTAAAATATTTATTTTATTCATGTTGAATATTATTATAATTCTACTTCTTTTTTCAGAACCTTAGATTTCAAAATCAATATTTTCCAAAGTAGCTTTTTTTATTTCATGTTGCTGTTTTTCACAATGGCGTATTTATTTCATGAAGAGCTTTTTCAGCAGAATGGGTCTATCTGTCAATCAGTGAAAGTGGGCGGGATCTAAACGCTCATTGGCTGATCCATGGAAATCGACTCTTATTCCTCGATACCCGTTCAGCGGTGTGCCAGTCAGAGAGATGACATATTTCAGCGATATTCCACGTGAAACACTCCTGACTCTTACGCAATTCACTCAGCTCTGGTTTGCTCTGCAGCTAACAGCTCTGCTGTCTGAGCTCACAGATCCAGTCTGACGTCATCGTGCCTTTATGTCGGCTCGCAGGAGGCGAGCTGGCGGACCGACAGAGAGTGGGACCAGACAGCAGTGGATAGGGGAACAAGCCTGCTCGGGCCTCCTGAACCTTATGATATTTTTTCTATTTTCATTGAGACAATGATTATAAATCAGGTCCTCTGGTTTTTTTCCCCTCTTGGGGAAAATGTTGAACCTTTCCTGCGAAAGTTTCTCTTTCTGGTTGTAAACGCAGCGGAGATCCGGGGTTTGATTTGGGGATCACTTCCCCGTTCAGACCTCTCAGAGCTGGTTATTAAAAGAATCAGTCTCTATACTTTGGATATACTTTTTTATTATTATTTTCCGGCGAACTGAACAACAGACCCTTAACTTAACTTGCGCTCACACACACACACTTTTTGCGCTGGGCGCTCTGATTTATACGTAACAGACATAGTTTGACTGCAGGAGCTGAAGACTCTCTGGGATGATCTCATGAACTCAAACATGGAAACATTGTTGTGGAACTATTCCAAATAAATAAACCTGATCTCTTAACGTTCTCCGTGTGCATTGTGCATCCATGCATTTTAAGTGAGATAAACACAGACAATCGCTCCAAGTGGCTATCAGGCTAAAGCATTAGCTGCTAGCTCCTCCCACACGCGGCATGGTGTGTTTAATGAACTCCAGTTCACAGAAGTTTTGTGAAAGTCCATTAGCCACTCAGCCTAACTTAGGCCACTACTAGATCTTCATGAGAAGATGAAAATTTCAGAACTGACCCGAATTATGCACACTCGCCCAAAGCCACTTTTATCCGCAAATTTAGAACCAAAACTGCTCAATTTCTGGTAACACTGTGGATGTGTTGAGGTGCATACTCCCCCTAGTGTTGAGGAGTGGGCATCGCGCCGTCACGTTCACTGAAGCGTCTTCGATCGATGTAGTCGGGGTGCTGCTGCTTATGTCTGAGTAAAGGAATAGCCAATCACAAAAGTGTCTCCGCCTTGTCTGGTTTGATTGACAGATAGACCCATTCTGCTGAAAAAGCTCATTATGAAATAAATACGCCATTGTGAAAAACAGCAACATGAAATAAAAACAAAGCTACTTTGGAAAATATTGATTTTGAAATCCAAGGTTCTAAAAAAGGAGTAGAATTATAATGATATTCAACATGAATAAAATAAATATTTTAAAATGCTTTTTTAAAATAATGAACAGGTTTTTAAAGCAAAATGAAATATATTGAATAATATAATGGCTAATTTAAAATCAGTGTGCAGGTTTTTCACCATTTCATGGTCTTTTTTATATATTTATGAGAGATTTATTGGTTGACTGTGTATTTGCATGAGGCCATATTTATTTATTTAATCAAATATTTATTTATTTAATTATGAACAGTATAGGACTCCATAGTTCTTGTGACACCATCCTTTTTCTACCATTCCATTTTCTTTAAATGATTTTTCATTATCCGGTTCATAACTTCTTATAAGATATTTATAGCTTACCAACACAGTTTCAGGTCATTAAGAATCCTAAGTATCAAAAAATCAAATGACAAAGATGAAGTACTTAATAGTTATGTAAATAGACATAACACTATAGAGTTCAGGTATTAAAAATTAAAAATGTGCGCAGATTATTTTTTATTAAAAAATAGTGAATGTAAATCACTTTTTGGAAAACCAAGTGAAGTGATATGAGTTGAGATCAATCACTTTAACAATCTTTAATAATTAAGTAATTTTGCTATAAGAATTATATGCTAATGCTGTGAAATAAGGTCCATATTCTGACAATTCTCAATAGTTGGTTCTCCTTTGAGTTCTCAGAGTTTGAGTTTTGAGTGCTGTAATGTCTCCAGACAGTGTTTGTCAAAGTCCTTATCCTTCTGCAGCTTATACCAGTGCAGCTGTGTATGTTGTCTGCAGGTCAGACATCTCCGCTTCAGGGTCAATCAGGGTCACTGTTGACTTTTACAGATAGTAGTAGATCCCAGGTACCAGCTTTTCCCCACCACTACAATGTCTAGTTGTCTCTATCACTTTCAAAGGTGTTTCCCTCTTTGACTTTGGGGTCTCCTGGCCATATTCTGTCAAGATGTTTTTGTACTGTACTCCGTTTCAGTCACTTGATTGTGGCGCTCCATGTGTCGTACACTGTGCAGATATGTGCTGGGATGTCTTTGCACAGCCTACACCTCGGGTCTTGTCTGTTGTGGTAGATCTGAAGCTCTATTGCTTTGGTGCTCAGGGCTTGTTCCTGAGCACCAGCGCCAGGATGCCTCGCTCCTGGACAAAGATTAGAAGAGTGTGGACCAAGAGGTGGAAGCTCCAAAAGCTGGAAAGTTCAGCATGGCGAAATCTATGCTGGAGCGCTGCATTTTTGCATTCAAAAGCCGCCTCGGCCAGCTCACACACAATTAAAGCCGCTCCTGTGCTTGGAGACATGGTTCTCCTGAGTCACATCACTCAGGGACTGCGGTCAGAAGCCTCCTCCGGAGCGTACACCATAACAAAGGACCCTCCCCTGCCCACAAACACGAAACTACGAGTCCGGCTGCACTGCTCAGAGACATGCTTCGCTGGCGTTGAGCTGCCGGTTGGTCCTGTTTGCACTCCAAAGCCTCACACCGAGAGAGCACTGATGTCATCACCGCCTCCCTTCTGGAACTTCCGGAAATTATTTATGCGACAGTTTTTGCGCGTTGGATGTAAAAACGAATATGAAATCCCGTCTTTGCATTAACACTTTCATGATGTCACAGAATGAGCGACGTTGAAGTGGAAAATAAAAAAGCATTTTGGAAGATTGATTTTAATTGTATTTTTTAAGCAGTTGATGCAGTTACATTGTGAAAATGAACAAGTATTTCTGTTTAGCCATTTCAATTGACAAATTAGATATATCAAATTGAAATAGCTAAAGACTTATTTGAAAATGAATTGTCGAATACTATTTTTTTATCGTTGTAATTAAGTGACAGAATGTCATGGTAAATGGTGTTGAAGAAGAAAAAGGCATTTGGGGGATGGATTTTTCTCATTCATTTTGAATCAACGAACGCAGCTTTATTGTGAAAAGTGAAAAAGCATTTTGGGTATTGACTTTTGTTTTAAATTGTGAGACAGATCTGCTTCCATAAGGAACAAACCCTGAACAAGCACCAGAGCAACAAAGGAACAGATTTACCACACCAGACAAGACCAATGATGTAAGCTGTCCAACAAGGCCCCGGAGACAACCCAGCACACAACTGCAGAGAACATCTACAGAAACCTCTGGACAGAATGTGGGCAGGAGACCCCAAAGTGAAAGAGAGAAACACCTCTGAAAGGGGTAGAGAATCAGAGAACAAAGATCCTGTAGGTTTTTATATACAGACAGAATAGTAATGCCGAACCAACCAGACAACCCAAACTGTGGCTGTGCAGACCCCTTGAAAGACAACTGACTTGATACTCCAGAAAAGTACAGCGCTAGGAACTGCTCATAAACTGCACAGAAACTTAATCTCTTAAGCCTCTGGTAAATGACTCAAGACTGGGTGAGAAACCACTTGCAAAGTGTGAGAAGAGATGGGTCATGGTCTGCTGATGCCTGCCACCTGTGACTGTGCTTATGTAAACCAAGTCCTGCTATAGGAGTTCCAGCTGCTTTGCCGGAACACCTCATCTCACCAGAAACAACTACCTGCTTCTATACACCATACGCCATACACTTGTATTTGTAGCTATACCTGCATCTGCTTGTTTGTGATCAGCCCTGACCTGTTTCTGCTCCTCTACTTACCCCTCAGTCAGCTCCTCTGTATTTATGTATGGATCTATTGACAGAAGATCAGGTCCAGATAAGCTTTGTTGCGTTCGTTTGGTTTGGGGGTCTGTTTTCAGAAGTTCTGTTAATGTAACAGCACAACATGCATAAGAGGATACTGGCCCACCAGTTCCCCAGGCAGAACTTTGGACTTTCTTTTCCATCCTGACCCAAATGACTGGGCCTCCAAAGTTGGGGTGGATTCAATGTGGCCTTCTTTTGTCATAATCCCTACAGAACTGGACAATATTTCCCTTTTTGTTGCACCCCCCACCTATTATTTTCTCGTATGTGGACCACTGGCTGAAAGGATCAGCTGTGTTTATGCATCTGGGGCTTGGATTCTTGGCAAATTAGGACTTTTCTTATACTATAAAAACCCATGTTATTGTGCTCTTCCTCGGTTAAAATGTTAATTGTCTCTGAGCCGCACCAGTCATGGCCCTCAATAGGACCCCCACCATTTGTTGTTCTGCTTGTCCTAAATATTGTATCTGGCCCAATTACTGGTCCTTCCAGTCACAGTAATTGAGCTTTGAGTCCAACCCACTAAACCTGGGCACCCAAGGTGCACCAACAAATACAGGCATCATCATGTTGTGGGCTTTTCAACAAGCAAGCACAACAAGAACTTGGTTTTAAACTGCTCAGCAGCTAATCCTGCTGACAAAGCTAGATGGGGAAAGGCCACAGCAGCAGATCAGATCAGCTGGGAGGAGGACAAAAGTTTACCAGGCTTACTAGAGGGAGAATGGGTATCTACTTCAAGAGGCAGAATTACTGTGCAATGATTGTATTCTTCTCTGGGCCGACTAAGTCAGAATCCCCGGGGTTTTGTCAAACGCAAGAAGCTCTTGTCTGTTTAAAACAAACAGAAGCCTGAATATAAGCAAAACATCATAAAAAAGCAATAAAAGCTTCAAAAATAACAGTATAACATGCAACACCTGCAAAACAGGTCCTGGAAATAGAAAAGAAATTCTCCCCAAAATACTCCAAAGAGTTATTAATTCTTAAAATCTTTCATTTTTTATAATGGTCTTCAATAAAAAGAAAAAGAAAAGAAAAGGTACGTAAGTCAGAGAGGGGTGCATTACAATTAAACCCTTCGCTAATCCACCTTGCTCTCCCTTTCTTGGCTCCAACTCTACATCCAGGGTGTGACACCCGCTTCTGGACGGCGTGACATCCTTGACTGTCTAATGCAATGGTCCTGCATCTTTTTAGATGGTTGGTTCAGTGACTGTTCTTATTTTTGTGAGTTTCTTTTTATTTCAGATTTTTGTGAGTCTTTCTTTCACTAACAGAAGGGAGAGGGAAGCGTTTAACTGACAACCTGTAACTGTAAGAGCAAACTATTTTTAAAAAATCCAAAGAAAAGTCCTTTCTGTCTGATGGCTGTGTCACAAATGAATCTCCAATGAAAGGAGCTGCTGGTTGACATTTACGGCTCCTTCCACCTCCTCATCCTGGGTTTCTTTAGCTCATACCCTGCTCCTATTTATCATCCTCCAGGAAGCCAAGCTGCGTGAATTGCTCGATGTGGGAAACCTGGTGGGTCGGCTGGAGAATCGCATGGTTACCGTGGTTACGGCTTCAGACCTCGTCAACGTTAACCAGCTTAACTTCATCGCTTCACAGGAGGATGAAGCAAAGGTGCTGAGGTTATGCCTACAGCTGAGACTGGAGGGTATGACAATGATGATCGTGGTGACTGTGTCATTGCAGGTTTGGTGTGAGGAGCTCTTTTCTTTGTCTTCGAACCTTTTGAGTCACAACCTGAACAGAGATCAAAGTCTGCTTAAAGCGTGAGTCTGTTCACACACATCCACACACTCATGCATACACACAGACGCAGCTTCAGAGAAAAAAGGAAAATACCTTGTTTCAGTTCTATACATTGGGAGACACGTGTGTCATTTTTGTTCTTGTTTTCCATGTTCAAAAATTGGTGCTCATTTCCACAGAAATGGAGATGTTTTTTCCCCCAGTATGAAGTTCTAGTGTCCTGATGCTCCTGAACAAACCCAAACTGTCGTCCCTCCACTACCAAGCCTAAAAGCTCCGTGATTTTTACAATCTTTTTGGACCCAATGTTTAATACTTGAAGCTGTGCTGTTGAGTTCTTACTAATGAAATGATGGATTTTCTTTGCAGTTTCTCTCAGCAGTGCTCTGTCTGACCCTGTAGTGAGCTAACTGAAGCTGTTAATGTGAATTTTTGATTGCATTCTGTAAAGTTCAGGCTGGTGCTCCTCAGATCTTTGCTGAAGCCTCATTTCCATGACAGAGAACTCTGCTCTTGTTTCAGGTATGTCCGCTTAACACTTCAGCTGAACACAGACGGAAGAATTCCCGTGAAAAAGTGAGTAAATCCCTACAGACACATTTCCAGTTTTCAGTAAAGTCTGGTCCCAACAAAGCGTTTGGACTCTCACTCAAAGCAGACAATCATAGACAGTTTGAGAAACAGGCTAACAGCCTCTGTGGAGACTTCTAAAGTCAAACTTTCCTCTGTTCTGTCTCTTGCTTCCAAATATAAAGTTAATTTCACTTGGGGAAACAAAAACAGGGACAGGATTCACCAAGGTGCTTAATTCAGCACTGACCTGGTATCAACCAGTGAGATGATAAAACAGTGATGAAGGTGAGCTAATGTCTGACAAAGATTGAGTCTTTAGAGGATTAGGAGTGAATGTGTACCTCTGGTTGACAAAGTAGAGATAAAAAATAAAGGGTGCATCATGGTTTGTGTCTGCATCGTATCTCCAGTGGGCTCAGAAAGGCCTGAGATGTAAATGAGAGGTCCCTGTGATCTTCTGACACAAACCTGGAGCTGCCACAGTGCTCACTCAGGATGATCTGTCATCTTTGTGTGTTTCAGCATTGTTCGGCTCTTTTCATCGGACAGAAAAAGAGTGGAGACCGCGCTGGACAGTTGTAGACTGCCGTATGGACGGGTAAAGAGCAGTTCATGTCACTGCATTTGTTTCCCTGCATTTGAAGGTGATGCTGTTGAACAGCAGATTCTTTCACCAGCAGAGATGCAATGCCCCCCACCCCCGTGGGTCCACATGCACTGTCATATTTTCTCTGCAGCTTTAACAATGATCTGTTCTTCAGTCCACCATGTCCTTCTTGGCCCATGGCTTCCAGGATAACTCTTGACCTTTGGTCAACAATAGTTCACATTCCATTATCTCAAATTGATGATTAAGAAAAAGAAATCCTTGAAGAGAATGACATGTTGACCAGTTCCACAAGTGGGATGAAAAGATGGAAGGAGAACTCTGAAGATATGATGAATGAGGAAAATGTTAGAGAGCATAGAATAGAAGGGGTGGATGTTATGGAGGCAGAAGAGGCAAAGATCAGTAAGGATGAAGACATTGAAAAGGATGAAGAGTGGAAAGCAGCTGACATTTATGAAGTTATTAGTTCAGTTTGTTAAATAAAAAACAATCAAGGTCAGAGTCGGAGTGATGCTGTGGACAGGCGTCTCTTCTGCAGGTGATCAGTTCAAACAGGTGCCTTCAGTTCAGGGTTGATGAGGAGAGTCTAACTGGAACAGATCATGGTGTTTTACAGATAAATGCAGATGAAGATAGTTTGGACACTTTGAGAGGAGGAACAGTAAATGATGTTGGTAAAAGGATATTAAGGTTGGAGCTAAGAGGTTTAGAGGAAGACCAAAGAGGAGGTTCATAAATGTAGTGTTTGAGGACATGAAGGAGGGTGGTGTTAGGAGGATTCAGGGAGAGGGTTGGATGGAGGCAGATGATTTGCTACGGCACCCCCAGACGGATGCAGCCGAAAGTCAAAGAAGAAGCTCTAAAGTGAAGAAAACAGAAACTAATGACCAGGACATTATTGTAAAACACATGCATTTCTGTATTATGTTTTGTCTTATTTTCTGGCAGGGTGACAGCATCAGAGTGGAGGACTTTACTCTTGAGGTTTACAAGAGCTTCCTGGACAGTTTGTGTCCTCGTCCCGAGCTCGGAAACATCTTCAAGCTGCAGTAAGAACACACATGTTTGTCTCTAACTACCAAATAAGGCCAACTATGAGGAACCTGCAACATGCACAACATATGAAGACATTTTCTAAGAAAAATTTAATATATTGGAAATGTGAATTCATTTCCATAGGTCCATTTAAAAATTAAAAAACTTTCAGAGAATATAGATTCAGGGCTGTTTAATTGATTTTAAATATTTATTTATTTTTACAGAAATCTCTTAATTTTTTGCTCAGTTTTCACAAAGATAAAAGATAAAAAATAGACATTATAATCAAATTAATCAAAATAAAACAACTTCTACAAATTCTTCGTTTTATTGAATCTTTGACAACTGTAAAAAAAACATTTAACACTTAAACAGAGCAGTTCTGTGAAGTGGCTTCAACAATCAAGTAAAAATACTGCAACTATTTACTTTTAAGAAGAGGTCATAATTAGTCATGTGACAAAGTTTGGTGACTTTAGTTGTAGTATCTTCAGAACGATTGAACATTTTTTTCAGATATGATCATGTTTCCATTAAAAATTCTGACAAATAAATGATGGTTATCTTTTAAAGTCGTTGTTACAGCATAAATATGATGATGAGTATTAGTGCCTGACGCGTGTCAATGAAACCACTTTTTAGTTTTTGTTGTTTTAGAGACTATGAAATCCTTTATAATAACCTCTTAAGACCAGACATCAGCATACGTGGACACGACACTTTGGGTTTTATTACCACAGGAGTTAATTCTGCTTAACTGGGGCCCTGAGATTGAATAAAAAAGGATCGGGTCTGTTAAAATGCCTTTGTAGGTTGTTTGCATTAAGACAATCCAGTAGACACACTTGCCGTCAATTCAACCCCTAATGATTTTTAGAAGAGTCCTTGTTCCCAGAAGTCGGAAACTGTAAATATCTGTGAATAATAGTTTAGCTTGGTTTAGCTTTACTGAACTGTTTTTGTGTGCCTCCTGCTCAAACTGGCGTCACAATAAATATGGTGATCCGTTCATGATGTGCAATTATCTGAAATAATAAGCTTGAAATGCAAAACAATGATTATGATAAGACTAAATATCTGACACTGAATGGGAGACAACATCTGATTTTTGATCAAGTCATCAAGCATGTGATCAGGCCTGATTTACAGTCACTCGATTGGATCGGGACATCCCTAGTTGAGACGGTTCTTCTGTTGGTTCAGGCTCGAAGGTTTCTTGACCCGAGGAACCAGACCGTTGTAGCTCATCTCACAAATGTGTCTAAATGTAGAGATTTTTGAAGCTGTTCCTCCACCTCATTCCAGTCTTTCTGGATTTCTGCAGGTTCTTGAATCTTGTACTTTTGATAATCCGCTGAAGACCACAACCATTTCTTTTGCTGGGGCATCTTCTCCATCAGACTTTCTGTTGATCTGCTTGAACACAGAGCTCTGTGAACAGCCAGTCCCCTAAGCTAAGAACTTTTGTGACTAACCCAGATAGTTCTTACTTCTGGACAGTTTTTAAATCTGATGCCTTCCCCATAATGAGCCAAACTGAGACAAGTAAACCAAACTGAACCAATTTAATGACATGTGGTGAACCTGTGCTTTGAGTTTAGTAGATGATTAGTTGGTGAAAATCAGTTTAAACGATTTTTGGCCAGATTTCTCCAGTATTCTAAATTTCTGAAGTCCTGTTTTCTTGGGTTTCATGAGCTGTACATAAAAAGGAAAACATATGAGAGAGTACAACAGGAAGAGAACTGACAAACTTTGCCAGAAATCACATTTTCACTTCTTGAGTGATTTTATACCTTTTTTATACCAACATAATCTTGTTTTAACCGATACTGCTGTTACTCCAATAACTAGATCCATTTTTTAATATGCATCTCTTATTCTTTACGTCCCTGATATATGAATGTTGTCCTTACGAATGCTTCTCCTGGTGTGGATTCATCTTATTCTTTGATCTGATACAAGTTCCCACAGTTAATGGGTTATTCGTCAGAAAAAAATCAACAGAAAAAAAGAGCTTGTCCCGGTGTTCTGATACCACTTTCCTGCAGAGGAGGCAATGGTGGGACGCTGTCCATCGACCAGATGACAGAGTTCATTAACAACAAGCAGAGAGACCCACGGCTGAATGAAATCCTGTACCCTCCTTTTCGGCCCGCTCAGACTCTTTCTCTAATGGAGAGACACCAGCTTGACCAGGCAGAGCTGAAGAGAGGTACTCCTCAGACAATGTTTACTACATTCCATGCCCCTGATCCTCTCATTAAACATCCATCCATCCATCCATCCATCCATCCATCCATCCATCCATCCATTCATCCATCTATCCATCCATCCATCCATCCATCCATCCATTCATCCATAGAATCCATCCATCCATCCATTTTGAAATGTGCCAATTGCCAAATGGGGGGGGGGGGGGATTGCGTTCATGGATACTAAGTCTAGCTGCAAATGCTAAGCATGTTAAAAAAACATCCTCTTTGGGAGTTTTTGATGCTGGACTGTTGCATTTTTGGTCTCACGTCTGATCCAGGTTTAAACCTGCGCTGGGTTTGCTTCTGCTTTGATTAGGGTTTTGTTTGGTTTGATTTGGGTTAGGTCCTGTTTTGGGACCTAAAAATCCAGATCTGGATTTCTTTGACCATCGTCTTGGTTTGGTAGGGGTGAAAGCTGACCTGAATTCTGGTTTGGACCAAACAAAGGAACTGGTGTGCTCCTAAGAATGAAGGTCTCTGTTCACCTCCAGATAAACTCTGGTATTCTGAGTGATTACTGTAATCTCTAGTGTCTGTCTTTTACCAACAGTCAAACAGGATCAACACCCACCTTTCCACTGAGTGAACAGTCACAGTGATAACTGTAATTTTGCTCCTCTAAATATACCGAAGCACACCAGCAAAATCAATTTAGCGCCTTTTAGTTAGGGTGAAGTTGAGTAAATGAATGGTTTTGAACTCTAATGAATGCAGTCAGAGCAGCTCTGATCCACAATGTTGTTGGTTTTTGTTTCTTTAGGGCTGATCTCTCTGCAAGCCTTCTCCATGTACCTGTCCAGTGATGAAAATGGAGTCATCCCACCGGAGAAACTGGATCAGTCTGAAGACATGAGCTTCCCCATGTCCCACTATTTCATCAACTCCTCCCATAACACGTATCTGACAGGTATGCAGCTCCTGAAAGGGGTAGATTCCTCAGAACTTTCTTTGATTCTTTCACCAAGCTTTAGAGCAGAAACATGTCATCAACTGAAGGGCAGAAATGTGTTGGTCATTTTGGGGAGGAAATCAAACGATTTCGATCGATCGATAGATAGATGGATAGATAGACCGTAAATTCCAGACTACAAAGCGCACCCCATTACAAGCCGCACCCATTCATCTACATGTGTTTAACTACGTTCAGACATACACAAGCCACGTCGGAATAAAGGCCGCATTTATTGGGCAATGTGGCAAATCTGACAAATCACGTACTAACTCCTAAAGTTAATGTGATTCATTAGCATACTGTGGAAGGAGTCAGCCTTGCCTCAAGCTCATGCATTAGAGTACACCCACATCTGCCAAACAGCATGGACCTCTATTCTGTTCACAAGTTCCTCAGTTATGTTTTTTTTTATTTATTTTTTTTTTTAAGTTTTTTTTTACTTATTGACAATTTAGGTATCATACATAAAATTGCAAACAGTAACCATATAATCAACATTACATCCCTCAGTTATGATGAGGAAATTTACCTCCGCGATCCCCCATTTCCCATGAGTCTTAGGGGCTAAAGGCGGGGCCAACGCCCGGCTCGCCACATTGTTGTACGTGTTTAAGAATGAGCAAGTAGCAGCAGTGGATGGAGGGGTGAAAAGGAACAGCTCTCCTTCCACTTGTGTCGCGGCAGCATTATGGTACTAACAGGGCTGGTTAAAAAAAAAACCACAGCAGTAAAATAAAGCAGCGGCAACTGAAAAGCGTGCGCCTCAGCGCGAAACGCGCGCCTAAGCGCGGTGCGTGCGTCAGAAGTTTCCTTCCACAACAAACACCGTTGCTCCGCGGACGCCTCTGCGCTCCGCGCTCGCCCCGCGCTCCCCTTCCTATCTTCTCCGACACCTCTGGCCAGGGCAGCTCCAGGGAGGAGCAAATCGTGTCTGTGCAGAGCAATCGGACTTAATACTGTACGTTTTGTGGATGAGGGGCGGATGCGTTGTTGCGTGTGGGAGCCATCAGACTGCCATCGTCCCCGCAGCTCTATGTGATCGAGCAGCAGCCAGGAAAACATGTCTCCAGCTCGTGAGCTTTTCAATGCAAAATTCCGCTCAGTCCTTAGAAACAGTTAAAACGACCACGTGAATTTGTGTTTCCAGTCGTGTCCCGACAAAATAAAGGCTGATGTAATTCCCACATATTTACGTGCAGCCAGCCAAGTCACTATGATTCTGAGGTAAATTCACTCCTGAGCATGCGCTGTTCTCTCAAACCCGTTGGTGATGGAGGATTTTTTCACGTTGCTTTTAACGATTGTTTTTAGCTTGAAAGCTTCATCATATTGTAGCAGCGATCACGTGCACATTGGGTCTAATGGCACCAAAGGATTCTGGGATGCGGCTGGGCATGCGTGTTTCGTTTTGTTGAACCATGACTGAAGTGTCTAAGACCTGAAGTGAAGTACATGCTGTTTAGTGTGTTGAAAAACAAAAGACTTGTGCTTTGTTTTATTTAAAGAATCCAAACCTGAGTCTGAAAGTATGTACATGGCGTCTGCCAATTAAAACCATAAATTAGCCGCGTCACTGAATAAGCCGCAGGGCTGTGAGCGCAGGAAAAAAGTAGCGGCTTATAGTCAGGAAATTACGGTAGATAGATCTAGTGTAGGTCCTTATCAGGAAGGGCAAGTGTAGGAGGTCTCTGCCAAACTGCCTGTTTGAATCAGTGAAAGCTGATTTCACTGTGCCAACCCCTGACAGGATAGCCTGAAAGGTGAACAACAAACATGAGTGGTGGGGCTTGTTTTTACTTGTAAATATCATCCCAACTTACTGGAGAATCTGAGCAGTTTTTGACCAGTGGGAAGAATGAATCCATTTAAATCTAAGCATCAATGATGTGTAGCTTTTCTAAAACCTCAACATCATGCAGACGTAAGAGTCATCTCTTAAAGTTTGTCAGTAAAAAAATCGTTTTGAGGTTTGGTAAATGTTTCCTTTTAATCCAGAGGTAGCAGGAGCATGAAGATGAAAGCATGGTTTTTGTGCTTCAGCGGGCCAGCTGGCAGGAAGCTCTTCAGTGGAGATGTACCGGCAGGTTCTGCTGGCAGGCTGTCGCTGTGTGGAGTTAGACGTGTGGAAAGGACGAACTGCAGAGGAGGAGCCCGTCATAACACACGGCTTCACTATGACGTCTGAAATCTCATTTAAGGTCAGCCAGTAACGTACAGTCTTACTGTTGTCTGAGTTGGTGAAGTTTTGTTTGTCACTGCTCATGCAGTTTGTTTGTGTTTAGATAGTTACTTGTAGTTGATGTTACAAAAACCTCCACACAGAAAGAACACAGCTGACGTTTGAGTGCTGAGAAGACTCTGGAAAAACCTGTTTCCCTGTTTGCATTGAGGCAGAGATACTTCAGATCTTCATTCTTATCTCCAGTTAGGAGTTTCCAACCTTTTCTGTCATGAAAGCTTCTTTGCTAAACTTTGTGTTCCCCTCCAGGAATAACACATGAGATAACAGGATATTCATCGAGGACAGTTTTAGTGTTTGAATTCTTAGAGAAGAGCAGTTTGGGCTGAATGCTCTACTGAGTTTTTGGAGAGCTGCTGCCAGACCTACAGACAGTCTCATGTCATTTTCATCAAAGCTTTGAAAACAAACTGCTGAGGTTCATCTTTTGCAGCTGAAGAAGACTGTGAGATCACAGTTAGAACATTTAGTGTGATTAGCATTGCCTGGTTCGGACAGCCTGTTGGTCATCATTTTTTCTGGATGGTCCTGGATCCACGGGTGTAATGTGATCCTTTCAAAGTGACTTAAACTTCTATTTTGTAGGAGGTGATCGAAGCCATTGCAGAGTGCGCCTTCAAGACTTCACTTTTCCCAGTCATCCTCTCCTTTGAAAATCATGTGGACTCGTGAGAACCTCATCATTTGTTTTTGCTTTTTACATTTGTTTGGGTTGAAATGTTCCTCTGATGATGAAATGTTCTGTTTCAGCTTGAAGCAGCAGGCTAAAATGGCTGAGTACTGCCGGTCCATTTTTGGAGATGCTCTGCTGATCGACCCTCTGGACAAATACCCTGTAAGACAAACTGAATGAATCTGCTTGTCTATGGCGTTCAGCGCGGCTCACCTGTCTCCCTTGCTGTGTGTCATGGCAGCTGGAAGCCGGGGTTGCGCTGCCCAGTCCTTTGGAGCTGATGGGAAAAATTCTCATTAAGAACAAGAAATCTCACAAACCCTGCAGCAGCACAGACACCAAGAGACCAATCGACCAACCTGCCAATCAAATTTACGAACCGCTGTCTCCTAGCAACAACACAGGAGGTATAAAACCAGACAAAGGGACCGTTATCACATTCAGCGTTGACAGTCAGATCATAAAATGGTGATTTCCTGCGTGATGCTGGAAAGATGTCAGTTAGCCTTTGAGTTTATACGTTTTTATGGAAAGACTCGTCAGTGATCAAGCTGTCATCTTGCTATGGGCAGACGGTAAAGGCTTGGTGATTAAAAGCCTCCATGTCCAGATTGACTTCTTCAGCCCTTTGACACCTCAGCAGAAGGCCTCTGTAAATAAGTGAAAGGGCTTTTGTGATGAGATCAGAGACCGTGAACAGTCCATGTTTGTTTTCAAGTCTTTGGTTTGTGGACCTTAAAACAGGTCCATGTTCAGAGTGAAAACAAGGCATCCTTCATGATCCTGGAGACCAGCCACTCATGGGTCTCAGAGCAGCTGAAGCACAGCTTCACGCTTCTGAGGCTTTCTGGTTGAAGTCTTTGTCTCACAGAGTCAAAATGACAGCTTCACTAAAGCCTCAAAGCTTCGTGGCCAGTCCTGTCATAGTCTGGAGGTAATCTAATTGCAGTGAAGTGCTGATGAATCAATGCAGCTTTAACACAAAGTTAGTCTTTTTTGTTCATGTGGAGAAGACGAGGCGATGAGATGGTGAAGACCTGTTTGATTTTAACAGACATTGAGGCTGAGAGTGAAGAAGAAGATGATGATGACGATGATGATGGTAAAAAGGTCAGAGCTGACAGAGGCCCCCCCCCCCTCCACTGTGTTATTGTTCACCAGTGTGTCACGGCTTTACAGCTGTCATTGTTGATCCAGTTGTGAACATTTGTGCTTTTGGTTTCATGCTTTTCTGTCGTCACCTCCATTTGTCACCTATACTCTTCCTGTCTGATTTGGCTTGTGGTTTAGAACCTCGGGTGGACTCGGCTGGTTTCTCCTGCTGCTTAACCTTAGGTTGAGATGTTTTACAGGTTTTGACACTGATACAGGTAGGGTAACAGGAGAACTCAAACCCATGGAGTTCAAATGCTTGAATGGTGACATGAAATGGTCCCTCAGGTGTGAATGTCAGTGTGTTTGGTTATCCGTCTCTGTGTGGTGCTGTGATGGACTGGAGAACTTTCCATGTTGTACCACACCTCCGCCACACAATATCTGGGTAAGTTCCAGCATCCATGTGACCCTGAACTGGACTAAACAGGTTTAGAAGATAAATGGTGTTCAGCAAGAGTATCACATTAAGTTGCTGTTCCAAGAGAACTTGTCAAGGATCTGCTTCTAAAATGAACAAGCAAACAAGGCAAAAGAAGACCAACTTATTACGAATTAACTCAGGTACATCACGCAGACATCTTGAACAAAGCACCACGTTAGAAACAAGAGACAGCTGTGGGTCTGTTTACACAAGTCTATACTGACCTGTACTGGATCCTGATGCCAGAACGACGGTGAGAAACTAATGGTGAAGGGCTCAAATAGCAGGAGACTAAGCTTACATTCAGGAACTGAAAAACTTCAATAAACATGAACACAAGAAGAGACAAGGGAGAAACAATGGGTTGAGAAAGCAGATGACCTGAAAACCAGACTCTTAAATGCACTAAGGATTACTGTCAAATGAAACCAGATGAAACTGCAAGACACTATAGGACCAAGAAAACTCTTATTAAAAAAAGCAAAACAAAGGGCACAATCTTCAGACCAGCATCTCCCTAACCAGCACCCACATCGCCCAGAACCATCAAAGATGACAGAAATAAAGACAAGAGCTGCAGAAACTTGTCACACATCTTCTCCTGATCAAAAATAACACCAGAAACCCAACTTGACTATCGACCACAGTTTATTTTATAAACAATGTATCTGCTGTGTCACTCTAACACCTATTGATAAGCATTCTTCAGAATAAGCCGCTTTGAGCTTCATAATGAAACCTGCACAGAGAGAACCTTGGTGGGTCTCCATCTTGAAAACACAAGAAAGTTTACAAGTAAATGAAAAAAGCATGACAAGAACATGGACAAGCAGAAGTTTGCATGTGTGTGGGCATGTAGGTGACGTCAGCCGTGTGTTTGTGTTGCAGTAATGGCTTCAGCACATCTTTGCAAGCATTGGTGTTCGTTGTCCTCCATCCATTCGTTCTGTAAACTCACTCCTGTGGTTTTTTTGCTCAGGGCTCAGCAGAGCGGGAGGCCGTGGCAACAGAAGAAATGTCCACTTTGGTAAACTACGTCCAGCCAACCAAGTTCAACTCTTTTGAGGCATCAAAGAGTAAGAGAAGGAATCTTCTGACCCTACCAGCTGGCATGATTCTATTTGTCTTTGTAGTAATCAAATTATCTTGGCCCTTGAGGGCCACATTGCAGTTTTCACAGACTGGCTGTCTCTGTAGTGTTTACACTAACTTCAGATAAGTTGGTGTGGAGCTTTCCTTTAAACGAGTCCTGTTAGCAGCAAAAAAGAGACTGAGAGCTGCTTAACAGAAAACAATAGACAACCCAACTGCTCTAATCATATTCAAGCCGATTTTTATGCCGACGAACTCAACCTATGTTCATCTGTGCAGAGCCACACATAGTTCTCAAACTTGACAGGGACTGGTTTAACTGTTCCATCTTCACTTTGAAAATATAACATGAATCTATCACATCTGTACATTTTTTGTCCGGTAGTTTCAGTTCAAATGTAGCTTTTCAGGTTTTTTTTATATAATTCCTACTTTTAATAATGACAGTCTCAGATGAGTTCTGCATCATGCAAACATGGAGACAAGAGTTGGCAGACCGGCCCACGTTATCGCTGCAGTCTGCGAATGCATGAAGCTAAAGTCTATCCAAGAGATACACAGAGGCTGATTTCAGGGACGAGGTCAGCTTTCTGTACAAAAATACACAATGACCACATGAATGTTCTGAGGGTAATCCTAATACGAATTTTACACAACACTTTAGGCAACTCAATATAAAAGACATAACAAAACAATAACATTTTTGCTTTTCTAAATAGAATAAAACACTTTACTCGTTTAAAGTCCTGCCATTTACAGACAATGGGTTGTGTTACGCCAATCATGTTACCATGACAACCTGCCAAGATGGTGCTCTTCTCCATTAAGTCACACATCTGCAGCTCTGTTCCCTCAGATCAACCCAGTTAAAGTTGACCAACTTTAAACACAAAGGTGTGTTAGTTAACGTTACCATAGCAACAGTTTGCGGGGTGTTTGAACATCAGTTAAACAGAGTAGAACAATGCATATTAAACCATTTCTATTTTTACTTCATATTTTAATACTTTTTAAAAAATATTTTAGTAATTCAAAGCCCCATTCACGTAATGCCTATGCTGTTACCATGGCAACAGGTTTTTCAAGCTAATTATTACAGTTTTTACAGAAACAATCAAAAATGCTGAAACAAATTTTAGCTTCAAGCTTGAAACCCTTCTATTCTGGATCTGTGTTTTGCTATGTTTCCACAGCAACCGCCAAAACTTCAAGAAAAAAACTCCAAACGAAGCACGGAATTAAAGAGAGGGAAAGTGATTTTTCCTTCAGGGAGGTGACACGCTGGTGTTTTTGTACTTGTGTGTGCAGAGGCCGCCCGCTGTTACCACATGTCGTCTTTTGTGGAGACCAAAGCTTTGGAGCACCTCACAAAGTCACCAGTGGAGTTTGTGGAGTATCCTTGGCAACTGACCCTGTCACCATGGCAACTGCCTCAGTACGCAATTTCCTTCAGCTGCTATTTTGTGTCTTCAGAAGTTTGAGTTGTTTCAAAGTCCACAGCTGACATTTAATCAAAAAGTGTGAGATCTAAATAAAAACAACTTTTATGAGGACAAATAAGTCAAAGTCTTTCATCCTCTGAGTTGTCGTTTCAGTTTCATGTATGTTGCCTTTCCAAGAAGGATCTGCTGGTTGCTTCCATTAGTCTTCACCTGCACCACAGTAAAAGAGTGCAGCCTGAAGGAGCCACTGAGAGGCAATCACAGCTTAATGGACTTAGTCAAGGTAGTGCTGATTATTAAATTCATACTTATAGCTTTTCCTTGTTAAATTACTTTAATAGACAATTTTAATTCGATATTTGTGAATGTTTTCTATCCTTTATCCATCTTTGTTGTTTTTCTTGGTAGTTTTCTTTGTCACTTTAGTTGTAAGATGTTTGTGAAACCAGGTGAATTAATATCACCTGTTTGACCCCAGTAAAAAACAGAAATAAAAAATGTGTGTAAGTCTTTGATCCATAACCTGCAATTATCCAGATATAACAAATCCCAGCTGAGCCGTATTTATCCAAAAGGAACCAGAGTGGATTCATCAAATTTCATGCCTCAGCTTTTCTGGAACGCTGGATGTCAGCTGGTGGCTCTCAACTACCAGACTATTGGTAACAGAAACGCTAACAGCATGACCATATCCAAAGGGGAAGTAATAGCTGACAAATGTTTCATGTTTGGAGGTTTCTATGCAGCTCTAAGCCTCAGAAGTTTTCTGCGTCGATGGGAGCTCTTCTTTATTGGAAAAGTTTATTTTATTCTTTGCCTTTCAGCTGCTCCCTTTAGAGGGCGCCACAGCAAATCCTTTGCTTTCGTCTGATGCTACGTTCACACCGGACATGTGTCGCATGTTCAAAAACTCGGCTTCTTATACGTGTTTTTAGAATATGGTGTTCACTCAGAGACTGTCTCTACCCCAATACTAGCATGTGTTCTTACCTACAGTTGGAAGAGGCTTGGTGCGTAATGTCAAAGCGGTGCAACTTTGTCTTTCACAGCTCTATTATGATTTGATTTTAATTTTTATTTGAAATGGTTTATTTCAAGCAATCAAATAAGAATAGTACACAAAAACATTACAATCCTCAGTTTTCATTCATACAATGACGTATCAAACTTGGGATAATTAGATGATACATGAAAGGCTTGGCGTCATATGATCTCGGATGAGTTTTCAAGTCCCCTTCCTCCTCTGAGGGGACCCAGAGATGCTCCGAGGCCAGCTTAAAGGTGCTGTCTCTCCACCGCACCCTGGGTCATCCCCGGGGTCTCTTTTCAGTGGGACATGCCTGGAAGGGAGGCGTCCAGGAGGCATCCAGACCAGATGCCTAAACCACCTCAACTGGCTCCTCTCGATGTGGAGGAGCAGCGGTTCTACTCCGCGCTCTCCTGGAGTTACTAAGCTCCTCCCCCTATCTCTAAGGGATCACCCAGCCCCTCTGCAGAGGAAGCTCATTTCAGCCGCTTGTGTTCAGGAACCTCGTTCTTTTTCTCGTGACCCAGAACTCATGACCATAGGTGATTATCGGAACGAACATCGACCAGTAAATTAAGAGCTTTTTAATGAAGAGTAACAGCCTCAGCTCTCTTTTCTCCACAACAAACCAATACAGCAACCGCATAACAGCGGGTGCTGCTCCAATCCACCTGCCTATCTCTCACTCCAATCTTTCCTCACTCGTGCACAAGACCCCAAGATATTTAAACTCCTCCACCTGGGGCAGGAGCACTCCGCCCACCCAAAGAGGGGAAACTACCTTTTTCCAGTGGTGCTGAGCCTCACGTCAGGCCCTTGACAATCTGCTGCAAACCGCTCCAATGCACGCTGGAGGTCCTGGCTCGATGAAGCCAACAGAACATAATCTGCAAAGAGCATAGAGGAAATCTTGTGGTTCCCAAACCAGACCCCTCCAGCCCCTACCTGTGCCAAGAAATTCTATCCATAAAGATTATGAACAGAACTAGTGATAAAGCGCATCTCTGCTGGAGTCCAATATGCACCAGGAACAGGTCTGACTTACTACCGGGTATGCAAACCAAATATCTGCTCCAGTCATTCAGAGACCGGACAGCCCTCCATAAGTCTCCCCAGACCCCATAGTCCCAGTGCACCCAAGGCAGGACACCACGGGGATGCAGTCAAAGGCCTTCTCCAAATCCATAAAACACATGTGGACTGGATGAGCCAACTCCCACAGACCCTCCCAGTACCCTACAGAGGGTGTAGAACTTTGACTATTGGACATACATTCCTCTCCAATACCTTGGCATAGACTTTTCCAGAGAGACTGAGGAATGCGATTCCCCAGTAGGTGGAACATACCCTCTGCTCCCTCTTCTTAGAAAAGGGAACCCCCACCCCTTTCTGCCACTCCAGTGGTACAGTTTCCGACTGCTACGCAATACTGCAGTGACATGTCAGCCAAGACACTCCCACAACATCCAGAGACTTGAGGTACTCAGGGTGACCAGCGTGGGTGATGACAGCCCCATCCCAAAGTTTTCAGCCTCTGCGTCCTCAAGAAAAGGCTTGTCAGCAGAATAGAGGAGATCCTCGAAGTATTCCTTCCACCGCCCGACAATGTCCCCATTTGAAGTCAACAGCTCCCCACCTGCACTAAAAAAAACGCTGCCTGCAGGAAACTGCTTTCCTCCCCTCAGGCGTCGGACAGTTTGTCAGTCTCTTTATAGTCAATAAATAGTCTGTCTCCATCGCCAGGTAGTGATCAGAATGCAGCTCTCCCCTTCTCTTTACTTAAGTGTCCAAGGCTGAAGGTTGCTAAAAGGACTACAAAGTCAATCATCGATATCCTGCTGAAGTTGTCCTGATGACAGGTCTATTTATGGACACCCTTGTGGCACCTCCATGAATAAAAATAACACCATCCGTACATCACTACCAAATCTGTTGTCCTGATCGGTCAAAGTTCAAACGGTTTAACTTTTGACCAGTGTTAAATGGATGTGTGTTTTGTACGTAGGGCCCAAAAACGGACTTTCAAACTTGCATAGAGACATGTGAATGCAAGAGAGCCCAGCCCAAAACATGCATTGACACGCGTTTATATAGACCTTTGATTGAAAGTAGCCGCTTGAACGTGTGTTGCTGAGGCCGGTGTGATCATAGCATTACCCGTTCATCTGCATCCTCTTCACTCATACCAACCATATCCTCCACCTCTACAATAATGAACCTCCTTTTTGGTGATCTTCCTTACCTCTTCCCTGGTAGCTCCAACCTCAGTATCCTTTTACCAATATCACCACTGTCCCGCCTTTCAATGTCCCCAAACCATTTCCATTAGCTTTCCAGCAATTATCTCCAGAACATCTACCATGATCTGTTCTTTTGATGTACTCATTCATCATCCTAAGCATCCTGGTCGCTCCCAAAGAGAACCTCAACATCTTCATCTCTGCATCAAATTCACTGTCTCCAACTAAAGTTTTGAGGAAAAACCCAACAGTTTGGCACCCTCCTCTGGTCTTGTAACAAGTTTGCAAAGTAAAGTTGGTGACCCCACCTACGGCCAAATGTCACCATTGCAGTTCCACATTATATTACCACACAATGAAGCCCCAAAATAGGATTTACTTATCATTTCATGAAGATTGACAAACATTGCTTGAAAAAATCTGAATGAGCACCCTCACAGAAAGCTTCTTTGGTCTCCTCCATTCATCCAATTTCTAAACCCGCAGAATTCCTTTTGGGGTCATGGTGGGGCTGCTGAAGCCAACCCAGTAACTGTTCGACTCTGAACAGGACTTTAGTTGGCTTCATGTAGATAAACTGAAACTAGACATGAGTCAAAACCAAAGTCTGAAAGAACTGAGTATGTGTTTGTGTTCCAGATCTGTCCATGCAGCTTAACCTGTTCATGTTTGAGTACAACGGCCGGAGTGGCTATAGGCTGAAGCCAGAGTTCATGAGGCGTCCAGACAAACACTTTGACCCTTTTACTGAGAACACAGTTGACGGCATCGTGGCAAACACTCTGTCTGTGAAGGTACAGGTTCAGGTCGACACTGGATCATGTGGATGGGGAGGAATACTATTTTTTACCGTCCTCAGGAGAATGTGGATTCTTACTACACAATGGAGATTCATTTGTTGATGATTGTGTCATTTCTTGTGTTTCTTTGTTCTGCTTCAGGTCATTTCAGGACAGTTTCTGACTGAGCGCAGAGTGGGGGTGTATGTGGAGGTGGAGATGTTTGGACTTCCTGCAGACACCAGAAGAAAAGCTCTAAAGACTAAAACCTCTCAGAACAACAATGCCATCAACCCAGTGTGGGACGAGGAGCCGATTGTCTTCAAAAAGGTGAGGAACACCAGTGAAGTAGCCAAGTCAAACATCAGGACTGAGAGGAACTTCTGCTCCACAGGTGATCCTGCCCACACTCGCTTCTCTGAGAATCGCTGCATTTGAGGAGGGAGGGAAATTCATCGGCCATCAAATTATTCCGGTGTCTGCTATCAGACCAGGTGTGTTCCCATTTTGCCACAAAGCTTTAGTCCTTTCCTATGAAACCATGGAGGTGTTTGACACATCAGGCATGGTCCTTGCCTGGCGGCCGCACAGTGCTGCTGGCATTTTCTGTCCAGCTTTATGCACCATTATGCCATATTGCATTTGTCACATAATCTCTTCCTGACAAGTCCCAACAGCACATGTGCAGCACACCTGAACAATTAGGAAAGCAAAGAGGTTGATTTATGATTTGGTATAAACAAGATGGGGTGGCTAGTTAGAAACATCCCCCCCTCCACTCCCGAGGAATAAACTATAGCTGGTTATTTGTTGCAACTTTACTGATCTAGCCACCAAACCAAATAACAGCATAACTTGGCAGCATTCTTCTGAACTTGTGGTATTGTTTGCCCCTTGCGTTTTGGTTTCAGTGTCCCTTTGAGATTTATTCAGTGCATGTTGGCTGTGACTTCTCCTGAATGCCCTGCCGCCCTGGGTTTACCTGGAACCTGTCACAGCTGAAACGTCGACTCCAGAAAAGTTTGATAATAAGTTGGTATTTTCTAGGTGGAGATGTAAGAACTGTTGAAAAAAAAATTCTCAGCATCCCTGACAACTGTAGTTTTTTTTCTACTTGAGTTAACAGGTATTATGAATTATTTCATTCCAGTCGTTCAGTTGCCTTTGTGAATGTATGTCCATAGAAACTAAAGGATAAATTCTTCTGTTTCCTGTGTTGAAAGTCCCACTCCGATCATCCTTTGATCTATTTTCAAAGCATTCCCATTGGTTTTTAAATTACAGGTAAGCTGTTTATAGAAAAAATCAAAAACCCAGAGCAGCAAGAGTTCATTGACAGTTCACCTCTGAGTTGTGGGCGGGACTATTGGCGCAGAACAACCCTGCCCACCCCCCACCATCACTGTGGGTTTCTGTTCACACTCTCTTACAGCCCTTCACAAAGTAACGGTGCTACAAAAATGGCAAGCAATATTGGAGCTTTTCATCCGTACAGTTTAGATCCAGATTCCAGCTCATGGATCTATTTGTTTGCATTTTTCTGGATGAATCAGAATGGAGCATGGCAGGAAACTTGTGGCCCGCTGCTTGTAGCACCTACATAAGTTGCAAGTTTTTTCAAACCGCATTTTTTCATCTGCTCCTGATTCACAATGATTTGAATAAAGAAATACTCAAGAATGCATTTTTAATCTCAATATTCTTTTTTTATGTCCTTCATCATCAGAAGCGACTAAATGTTAGTCATTCTAGTTGTGTTACTGCCGCTTAAAACTGGCTTTAAGTTTACCATAAGCCTGCATTTATATATCTAAATCCAGAGCCTAAACTGAAATAATGTGGAAAATTATTGACAGTTTTATTTTGGATTTAAATGATAATTAAGTCAAATTCTTGTGAAACAGTCTTGTATGGTATATGAAAAGCCATTTGACTTAAAGTTTTTCTGGACGACTTTAAATGAACTGACCAAAATATTTACATCACTTTGATGGTCACTAATGATGAAACATCACATCTGTTAATTATTAATTAACATTTTCAGATTTCTGTTTAGTACAAGATAATACCAGGACAAGTTAGGATGAAAGGGTTGGTCAGAAGCAAACGTGTGTGCCCACAAGGACCTGGATGTTGAGGTTTTTGTTGGAACTGAAAGACTTTATCAGTCATGTTAGCATCACTCCCACAAGAAAATGGGGACAGTGAAACTGCATTATGGGGGCATATTTGGTTGGTTTAATTGTCAATGTTTATATTTACGCCTCTACGCTTGTTCGGCTGACACGATTTGATGGTGGAATTTGTTCAAAGTGTTCATTGTCTGTGTTTTGGTGGAAAAAGTGAAAATCCAGCAGTAATCATGGGTTTTAATGGTAAGCCTGAAAATGAGTGGACAAGCAGCTGTCTAACAAACCCTTTTTCCATTTGAATGAAGCTCTGATAATCTGTGATGGCAGAACAGTCAAATACATGAGAAGAACAAAGGACTGAACCACATGTTCCTCGGCAGGGTACCGTTACATCGGCCTAAGGAACGAGAGGAATCAGTCGCTGATGCTGCCGGCCGTGTTCGTCTACATTGAGGTCAAAGATTACGTCCCTGACACTTTTGCAGGTACAGACTGTAAAACCTGTTGTTGCTCT
Source organism: Oryzias sinensis (assembly GCA_037389245.1). Taxonomy (NCBI): domain Eukaryota; kingdom Metazoa; phylum Chordata; class Actinopteri; order Beloniformes; family Adrianichthyidae; genus Oryzias; species Oryzias sinensis. The sequence continues at coordinate 28,018,618 of CM074500.1, forward strand.
GTCTTTACAATAACTGTGGTGACAGAGAGGAACTTCAGATTGATTCATGTAAAAAAAGAAAACGTCCAGGTCCTTTAAGAAACATGAAAATTTCTCTTCTTGTTTTCTGACCAGAGCAGCTTCAGCACCCTCTGGATTTGGTTCAGATGCAGGACTTCTGTTCTGTTTTTAGCAGTCAGAATGAAACTGAATTCTTTTTATCGTCAGCACAAGAAGCCTTAATGCCATTAATAGCTTGCTCAAACCTCTTTGTAGTTCCTTCAAGCACGGACAATCGTAGCTCATGATTTTCTGTGACATTTTCCCCTCTCTGCATCATAGTTTAAGTGAGTCAAGGGATAAAGTTTGAAACTGCTTGAAGCTTTTGTTTTGTTTGTTTTTTTGACAGGGATTTTGAATTTACAGCTTTGCTGAAAGGATGTTTTTCCTCATCCCAGCTTTGTCTTTTCTTTTTCCTGCAGACGTGATTGAAGCGCTCTCAAACCCAATCCGATACGTCAACCTGCTGGAGCAAAGATCTAAACAGCTGGCAGCTTTGACTCTGGAGGATGGCGAGGAGGAGGCACAGACAGAGGTGACTTCTCTTTAAATCTTTTTTGCTTCTTTAAAGGCTCATGGGATCATCTGGAGGTTTGCTTGTGTCGTCCTGCAGGATGAGGCTGACAGCACCACAGAGAAACGAGCCGACCTCAAACCTGCTACGGTGGAAAACGGCCTCAGCCCCACCTCGAGCCAGGCAGGCCACACCCCTGCTGCCACAACTCCTAAAGCCTCCTCAGCCAATCAGCAAGCAGCTGCTGCAGGTCACAAATCAGTTCAATGCAAATACAGCACAAAGACTTGTTTCTGAAACATCTGGTTTTTGATGTTTCCTCATCGTTTCTGAGTTGTAGATCCATCCAAAGTGGCAGTGAAGACAGAGGACCTGGTTTTGAGTGTTTTGATAGGTTTGTGTTTTGCTTACTCTGAGCCTTCATCCATAAATTTAAGATAACACCACAAATCCGATTTTATTAAATTCCCACATTTATGCACATCGGTTTCCCAGTTTTGGGAGAGGGTGTGTGTAGATCTGTCAACCTGCTTTGGCAGCCCTATCACAGCTTCTCCTTCTCTTTGTGTGCTTTTGTGATCTAAACGCCATCGGTATAGAAGAAAGATTCAAACTTGTTATATTACTGCACCCTGCAAAGCTAAAAAAACCTATCTTAGGAAACACTCTCTGTGATCTCCTGCTCTGTTCCCATGGTGGGGGTCACGGGGGGGGGGGGGGGGGTCCTGGGTGCCTGCCGGTGGACGGCTGCTCTGTCTGCTGTGGCTCTAGGGGGGTATCTGGGGTCAAGTACATGTCAGGAAACACACAGCCATCCAATCTACATGCTCATTCCTTCTGGTTAAACATGGGTATAATGGATGTTTGGTTGGTTTATTTGTTGGATGTGTAATCCCGTGTTTTCATGGCTGTGAGGAGTGATGTGAGGCGGGAGTCTTCTATAGATACCTTGATTTTGTATTAAGACTTGTAAACAGTTGTATGAATGCCAGGTGATGGTGTGCACATGTGTGTGTGAGCATCAACGCATGGACTGGAATTGTAAAAGCAAAGCATGTTCATCACATGAGGCACTCAGCTGCTATCTGTGTTCATCTGCCGGACAGGTAAAAAAAAATCACACATTTATTTTGATTGTAGATGAAAAACTATCATTTTTTCTAGTCTAGTGAACTTTTTTGGAAAAAGAAACACTTATTGAGATCGACGGATGTTTATAGAAAACACTTTTTTCCCCTTTTGACATTCAATGTGAGTAAAGTGTCCCGCGTCTCTGTCTGGAAGAGTAGCGGTATAAGTTAGGTGGGGGGGGTTACACCATTGTATTTGTGAGTGGGGAAACATCATAACTTGTTCTGCAGAGGTTCCTCCGTGCTTACTGGAACATCTGCAGCAGTCCAAACTTTACTCCAAGGAGCAGAGGCGTCACTTCAAGGAACTGAAGGAGCTGAGCAGGAGACACCAGAAGAAAACCTCAGAGCTCCTCAGAGAGTTCAACAACAAATACAAGAAGATGGCCCGGCAGTGCAGCAAGAGCCGGTATGTCCCCACTGAGGGTCTGAAGTAAAGATTAGCATTTGATTCAGTGCATGATGGAAACTTTGTGTTCAGAGCTTCGTCCTCAGAAAGTGAGAAAGACGAGCGTCTGCAGCAGCTGAGGGAGGATCAGCATCAGCAACTCCTGGCTCTGCGGCAGGAACAGTTCTACAGCCAGAAGTACCTGCAGAAGGAGCACATAAAAACGGTAGTTCCTTGCTTTCAGACCCCCTCAGCTCCACTGCACACACTTCCTCTGCCTCAATCATCTCCTTTCTTCAGCTGACAGAACGTCTAAGCAGCCTGGCTGAGGAGAGCCACCGGGGGCAGATGAAGAAACTCAAGGACATCTGCGACAAGTAAGAACTGCACCATGCCTCAGAAGATGGACAGAATTACACCACCAAATAAGAACAGAACCAGGCACCCAAGCTAGATTAGAAATCCTCCACCAAGTCAAACAGAGCCATGCCTTCAAATGACAAGACAACCGAGTCCCAAAATAAGATCAAAACCAAGCCCCCCTCAGTCTCTAAGTGAGACCAGATCCCCTTCACCAAGTAAGAACAGCCACATACCCCCAAGTATGACCAAAATGATGCCCTTTAGTAAGAACATTCTCACACCCCAAAACATAACCAAACCCCCGAGAAAGAACAGAACCTTACCTCTAAACTAGATCAGAACCACCAAGTAGAAACGGAATCGTGTCCCCGAGGATGAAACGACTATACCGCTAATACGAACAGGGCCGGGCCCCAAAGCTTTAGCATTTGGTGTTTGAGCAGGGGACTTGGTTCTTCAGAGTCCATTCATGGCTTTAGGGGAATTGTAGCTTTTTTTACCCATGTGTTTAGTGAAATTGCATTGTTTCCTTCAAGAAAACAATTATATCTAACTTACAGAGCCATTCCCCCAAGGAAGAACAGAACCCCACCCAGATAAATGTTTAGAGTCCAGTTGTTATCATAGACCCCCCCACAGCACTACAGTGTAGACTAAGAGAGAAGAACTCTGTTTGGAACAAGATGGTTCATTCAAAGCATCTTTGCTGCCTCTGCAGAGAGAAAAAGGAGCTAAAGAGGCAGATGGATCGAAAGAGAACAGAGAAGATCAACCAGGCCAAGACCAAAGAGAAACATCTGGCTGAGGAGTAAGACTGTAGTTCTTTATTCTGCAGCTTACTAAATGGCCAGAGAAAAGTGTTTCACCCAAACTCTTTGTGTTCTAGAGAAAAGATTGAGATCAACAAGTCTTATGTCAATGAAGTGGTCCAGAACATTAAACGGGTGAGGGCCTTGCTTTTCAGAACTGATAGTTTCTGGCTAAAAATGACTCACTTGTATTTAACTTACCCAAACCCCTTGATGTTTTCTACGTTTTGAGCTGGAGGAGACTCAAGCGAAGCGCCATGATCAGCTGGTGGAGCAGCACGACCAGCTCCTGCAGGAGATCCAGGACCAGAAACTCAAGGTAAGAGCAGGTGGTCACATAAAAACAGACCCTGAGAGGTAAGCATCACGTTGGGTTCAGCCCCGTCAGTCCTGTGTGGTTTCTGCTCCCCCCACCGCCACACCTGAACTGAGTGCTGTGGTCCTGCAGCTTCAGGCAGCCGTGGAGGTGGAGTTTCAGGAGAAGTTCCAGCATTTGCCGGGAGAGATTCAAGACTTCCTGCAGGACAGGAGGATGGATGGCAGAAGCAGCAGCAAATCCCGCCCCTCCACCCCACACGAAACTCTGTCAGAGGTCGACTGAGGGGGGCTGTGAGAATGATCCAGATTAGCAAGACTGTTACTTTGTGGAAGAATGTTATTTCCTTTCTAGTTTGAGCATGCACTTTGATGTAACCAGAGGTCATCCTTTATTTTGATGGAGATTTAGTAGTTTGATGTGCATGACATCTATAAACCTATTTCTCATTTTATCTATTTATATTTTTATCTATTCATCTTTAACATTATGCTTGAGGAGAAAACGTGCATGCCAGTCCTCACAGCTCCAAGACTCTGCTGTTTTTACATGTTTTATCCCAGAACAGACACACAGAAACATGGACAGACACCAACTGTTGATGAAAGTCATCAGAAAAGTCTCTCACTTAGCCCTAAAGACACTGCAGAAACGTGTCTGTTTATTTCTAAATGCTGGATGAGCTGAACGTGCGTCAAACAGAAGAAGCTCTTTCCTCCACAGAGAGGCTGAAGGCCCTCATAAATGTGAAGGAAGTCTCTGTGATTTACAGACAATGTGATCCTGATGAGGCAGAAGGAGCAAATAAACCCAACATTCTAATGTCAAACAGTAGAAAACTTTCAAATAGAAGTTCAGCTTTAAACCTTACATCTTTACATCTCCCAGCCAAGCAGTTTCCCAGATCAGTTCTTCCTGTTTCAACGTCAACATGTGCAAAATGTGAGGAAAAACTCCTAATTCTGAGATGAGAAGAGACTTTTGTCTGTGGGGTAACTTAGGTCTGGGGTCTTCATATGCAGTTTTATTTTCATCAGCATTTGTTTCTAAAAACATTTGAAGATATCGCTGCGTTTCTGCAGCATGTGAAGTTATTTCACTTTATTACGATTAACATGGAGGAGCAGCAGCATCCTCTGCAGTCCCTCCGCCTGCTGCCCGGCCCCTCCCTTATGATGGGGGGTCTCGGTCCGTCTCCACTGCATGACTTACTTTGGTGTGAATTACTCGTCCTCATTTCCAGCTGTTGTTTGACCGTAGTGAGTACCGCTTATATGTGTTCCCATTTGCTCCTGATCTTCCACTCACCAGCTGGAATGTTTTTAAACCTCTTCCAGAGCCAGGGCTGCGTTCAATGACCTTTTTCAGGGCTCTTCTCCTCGCAGTCTCTTGTTGGACGCACAGGTTTTGGTCCAGGTTTGGTTTTTGTGGCATTATGCAGAACTTGCAGCTGAGTCTTCTTTCTAAAATACCTCATAGTTGAGCACATCACCTGTTGGGTCAGAGGTTTACCAGGTCAATGTTTTGTTGAACGCAGCCCTGCTGCTCTGCATGCTGGGCTTCTCCAGCAGGGACCTGCTCTCTGAACCAGGATCACATGTTTTGCAAAGTGGGGATTCATTCTGGAATATCTGTGGAGGCTGGTTCACTTCCCAGAGGGAAAGTTTGCTTCATTTGAAGTGGTCAAACTCTGAACAGGCTGATCTTGCTTCATGGTGCCCCCCCCCCCCCCCCCCCCTGGATGCTGTGTGAAGACTCAAAAACTGTACATTATTTCCACTTAAAGGATGATTTGGAAGACAACAGCACTTTAATGAGGACTTTCACCCACACTTTGTCACAGTTGGTTATTGAGCGTTGAACTTTATCAGTACTGATATTTGTAAATACAAGAAATCTCCCCAGCAGTGTCTTTTCTTTCCTGTTGAGTTTTCTTGATGGTGCCGCACTTTTCTTACTTCCAATCTTTGGATCTGCCAAACGTACCTCTCTAACATCACCTGTCACTCTACTTTGGCACGTTTCAGAATTTGCATCCTCTGACATGAAAATAATAAAAAAAATTATTTTCTGCAAGTGTTTGTGAAGTTATTATAGTTTTTGGACACATTTATATAACTCATGCTGGTACAATCAAATGCTGAGACTTCTTTTAATTTTTTTCTCCTTTTTTTCTTCAGTAACCTGGGTCAAATCTTAAATGCATCAGAATTATTTGTTAAAATACTAACATCATATATTGATGATTTCTGGAACCATGGAAGTGTGATGCCAACAACCGGTACAGAAAATGAACACAATTTAGGCAAAAACATGAGTTTCTATGTAAGTTTTTAAAAATAAAATCCCCGTAATTTCACAGTATTAGAGTTGATCATTTATAGTCTGTTTTTCTCCCTCTGGTGGTCATGCAAGGACATTGCTAGTTTAGTGAGCTCAAAGCAGCAGCAATACACTCAACATTTTATGTCAAATGTCTCAAACTGATGAAAAACGATGGAAAAAAGCCTCTTAAATGAAAGATCTCTGTCCTAAAAACAGGAAAAAAGATGACGATGACTTTACAAATACAGGATCAACTCTACTTGATCAACTTATCGTTGATTATTGTAGTGAGAGGCAAGAGTGTCTGATCACAGCATCTGACACAATACTCTCCATCCACATGGAGTCATCTGCAGATGCACCATTCGCTGGGTATTTTTGCCACTGATCTTCAAATATGGAAAAATATCTTCCATGATCTCACAATTTTCTAGTTTTATCCCAAAAAATAGCTTTAATTGTGATAACAACATCTTGTAATAATAGCAAACGTTTGGAAGCGTAGATCTTCGTTTTTCATAAAATAAATAACGTGTGTCTGTGTGCCAATTGCTGTCTGTCAGGCGTTAGGTAACTTTTTATATCAGTTATTCAACCAGATAGAGATCCACCGAGATGAAGATGAAAATTGAAAGGCATAACCCCGTATTGTAACACTAAAATATGTAATACAACACAAGAGGCCTTCAGCTCTCATCTGTCTACTCAGCTGTTGGACAGGACAAGTTAGAAAAGAAAATTTAAAGGCGGTAAAAAAGGTCAAAAGAAAAGAAAAGAATAAACAAAAACAGTAAAACTACAAATACAATTTAAAAAATGTGCATAAATCTGACATTCAATTGTAGAATAGCTAATAAAGACTACAACAGTTGCATAACTGCGATAATGCCAGTGTGAAGGTTTTGAGTAAGCCCTGGCTGCAGCCTGCAGAATTGCTCAACATAGGGAATGCTGGAATGCCGTGGAATGTTAACCCCGCCCACATTGAGCCCGTGCATCTGATTCACCCTCGTCAGTGCAGTTGTGATTGCAGAAGGGAAGAAATCAGTGGAGCACATTTGTGTCATTGGTAATTGTATGAGGAAGAAAGAGAACAGAGGGAGGGAAATTTGAATAGTGCAATGTCACTCAAAAAAATGATTCAAGCCCCTCTTTCTTGTAACACAATAAAATTCTGTTTGTTTTATTTAAAAAATATTTATTTTAAAAGAATGTATCTACATTTAATTGACCTAACACAAAATGTATTAATAGTTTCCCTATAACTCCAGTAATCCAAAATAATTGAGTTCAAGTAAGGGGCATGCGGTTGAATGCTGTTTTCCTGTTTCTCTTTATGCTTTTTGCCTTTGTCTCTAAACACAATTTTCACCTATTTTAACCTTTGAACTATTAAAATGTTCAACTCCTTCGTCTAATGTAATGCCTGGTATGACTTTTGGTCATTTTGGTCCTTCAAATCCTTCAAAAGTGAAAACTTTCGTTCGTTTTCACGTAAAAAGCTTGAACTATTGTATAAAATCGTTTCAACAAACTTCTCCAATAAGACGATACACGACGAGCCTCATTTATGGAAATAATGAATCTATTTATATATACCGGCGGCTTTATCTTGTCACAAAAGTGTTAGCTCAGTGGATTAGATAGTGGGTTTAACATACAGAGCCTCTGAGTTCCAGTCACAACTTCAGACTGCTGTTGCATGGTTTTTTCCTTTGCCTTTCTTCCGATAAAATGAGTTCATTGCTCAGGTATATTTTGTTACATGAGAAGAATTTTCTTTGAGGTAGGGTTATTCAAATTTATTGGATGAAATCCTGCCCTGAATTAAGTGAGTTCATTCAATGAGTTTTTACTCCCTAATACATGCACATGGAAACTTTTAAAAGGCATAAGAAGACAGCAATCACTGTATAAATTCTCTAATTCAATTAAATATTTTTTCTTAGCGCCAAATTACAGACACAGGCGTCTCAGTGAGCTTCAGGCAGTGGTGTAAGGTAAACATACAATGAAAAGGGATCGTGAATACAAAGAATGCGTGGGATAATACTAAACTTTAACCAAAACAGACTAAACTAAACTGATATTCCCTGCCCGCCGTCCCCCTTCACGGTAAAAAACTCCTTAAAAACCGGTGGAAATTGCCAATGTACACATGAAACTTGTAAAACCAAAGAAAGCGGGCTCAGCAGCAGCATAGTGAGTTAACATTCCATCCACTATGTTGTGCAATTCCGCACATGCAGTCACGCAGGGTAACTGAGGTTTTGCTGAAGCATTCACTTTAATTGCTTAGGGGGGTTTTCTGAAAATGTAACAGCTATTTGCAAACTGATGAATTTGCTAAAAGTTTCCTTGAAGACCCATGATAGACTGCTGATGTTTGCCTAAAGTTTTAACAATAGTAGGAAGTTTGTGAAAAAAAGTCCTCATAACATTTAAAGTCCTATTATCTGTCCCACACCTAGGTGTGTGACATTTGTTCTCTGCTTTTGACCCCTCCCTTAGGGGAGTGATGAGCTGCAGACACAGCCGCACTCCGCCAATCAACCATTTGGTGGTTTAACCCCCAATCCAACCCCTTAATGCTGAGTGTCAAGCAGGAAGCATTGAGTCCCATTTTTAAAGTCTTTAGTATGACTCGGCCTGGGTTTGAACCCACAACCTTCCAGTTACAGGGTGGACAGTACAGCAGGGGTGCTCACACTTTTTTTGGCATGTGAGCTACTTTTGAGACCACAATGTCTTGAAGATCTATCTATATACAGGTGCATATATATATATATATATATATATATATATATATGTCCCTTAGAGGTCAGATCCTCATGGGAGGACCATCCTGCATGGGATGTACCAGCAGACCATAACTGAAGTGGCTGATATCAAGAAGTCCTACCAATAGCTAGAAAGGGCTGGCCTACAGGACAGCACTGAAGCACTCATCCTGGCAGCTCAGGAACAAGCCCTGAGCACCAGAGCAATAGAAGCTCAGATCTACCACACCAGACAAGACCCAAGGTGTAGATCTACCACCGAACAAGACCCAAGGTGTAGGCTGTTGCAAAGAGGTCTGAAACAATCCAGCAAATTACTGTGGGGTGTAAGATGCTGGCAAGGTAAGCATGCATGGAGTGCCATAATCAAGTGGCTGGAATAATATACAGGAACATGTGTACAGAATGGACTGAAACCCCAAGGTCAAAATGGAAACACATCCTGAATTGGTAGAATGAGAGGGCAAGATCTGTGGGACTTCAGATCCAATTTGATAGAGGTGGTAATGGCGAACCAACCAGACATTGTGGTGTGGATAAAGAACAGAGAAAGCCGTTGTGGTGGATGTGGCAGTGTGATGGGAACATCAGAAGAAGAACATGAGAAACTGGAGAGAATACCTGGACTCAGAGAAGAACTGGAGAAAGCCTGGAAAGTGAAGGTGACAGAAAGTGGTGCCTGTGGTAATTGGGCACTGGGGCAGTAACCCCCAAGCTGGAGGAGTAGCTGCAACAGATGCCTGGAAAGACCTCAGACCTCTCAGTCCAGAAAAGAACAGGGAACAGCTAGATACTGCAGGACCCTCAAGCTCCCAGGCCTCTGGTAGAAGACCCCAGCTTGGAGGAGAAACCGACCAATATGGTATTTTGAGACTAAAATACTGTTTAATAAACATAGTAATATGAACTATTGTATGTAGTTTATGTACTGATAATTGAAAAACTACACAGTAGGAGTACACAAAGATACTTTTGTAGTAACAGATGATGCGTTTTATTTCAAAAACAGAAGCAGCGACTATCGTATGTCATGCTCTCCTGTAAACCGTGCCATGGGGGGAGCATGGCTTTTAAATCTGCTGGCTCCTTGAGGAGCACGTCCCACAGAAAGGGGGGGGACTACAGAGCAGGCAGCAGGAGGAGACTCATGGGTGGCTCACTCAGTTGTCCTGTGGGGTGAAGAAGGTCTCTGACAGGGACTTGACGTGCTGCGGGGCAAAAGTGACTTTCTGATGACAGAATTTGTGCTCAGTGTATTTAAATAGTGACATATGTATCAGAGGATGTCTGATTGGCCGTTCTGCATGTCAATCAAATCCCGTAATTGTCTATGGGATTTTCATTCACTAGCCGCTTGATTTACATGGCGCAGAATATCTTGATCGGATCAATGGTCCGGGTTAAAATTCACCCGTGCACATGGGATCAAAACCTTTCGATTAGAACAAGCGTTCCCATGGCTCACCTCTCGTTCCGAATAAGATCATCTGGGCATGCGCAGTGGTGTAAAATCACCCGTGTATCGGAAATAGGTCCCGTTGGTAAACAAACCACTGCCAGACATTTATGCAGCATTTCCCGGTAGCTATACGAGACGATCTTCCAAACGTGCTTTATTAATGTTATGCATATTATGAAGTGCCTGTTCGCTCATCGTTATATTTATTTACTGTGGTCAGTGCTTTTTGTGGAAAATTAAGATGACGAAAGCAGGACAGGCTAACAGACTAACATCATTAGCCTGATGGATGGACACAAAATCAGGACCGTGCGAGAAGCATGGCAATCTGCAGCTTTCACAAGGACTGACGACATTTGTTTCTGCTCTGAAAGGTCACACAGACCGCCCCAAGCCACTCTCTGAGCTGGCCCGAGCTCTGTTCAGACAGAAGTTCCTCCCTGAGTCCTGCAGCAGCTAGCCAGAGCGGCGGGGCAGCTCATGATCTGGATTCTCCACATATAACAAAACAACAAAACATGCAGTAAAAAAATCCCCCAGACACAAAATTATTAATCAGCTGCTCTGCTCACTTTCGGGTGCCAGTGGACTGAGTGGCGTGGGGAAAACGCAAGCGTCCTCAAATCTCCCCATTGAGAGTATGAAGGAAGAGAGGGGAGAACAAGCGAGGCGAAGCGGCGCTTTTCATGCGGCGTCCGCAGAGCAGCTTGTCGTCCCATATGCGCTCCAAAGCTTTTTCTCAGCGAAACACCGTCTATGTGTGACGTAACCCAAACAGCAATGACACGATCGGAATGAGCGTTTACATGTGCTCACAATCGGATAAACGATCATTTATCGCCCACCTATCTCGATCGGAAAAATTCCCAGTCGAATATGAGTCTGACAGGCAGAGTATTCTGAACGGTAGCGTTTACATGACGCATTTTCTTTCAGATCAGGCGTTCATTCCGATTACTTTTGCCCATGCGGCTACTGACGGATTTTTTAGAAGTACTTTTTTATTTATTTTGCTTTTGGTTATTTATGCTTTTTCTGACACCTTGATCTACCCTCATGTCTTTGAAGACCGACTGCTCGATCGCGATCGATGTAATGAGCAGCCCTGCTCTACAGCAAAGCCACTGAACTGGTTCATTTAGTGTTTTTTTATTGTGTTTTGCTAAAATATTAGCTTAAAATCAAATTAGCCCCAAAAACCTCAGTAGAAGTCAAATTAAATTGACACGTATGTCATTGAAAGCTACAGGGCTTTCAATGACATACGTGTCAATTTAAGTTGCTACTCATGGTCCACTCCAGCCATGCCAAGACGACCCCCGGCATTGTTTATACTTGCGATCAGCTGCTGGTTCTAAGACCACCATCCTTTGCGGTCAGGGTGAAGCCCTGACTTCTGGAGAAGCTGTGGAGGAGATGACAAGGATGGAAGGTAGAAGTTCAACAGCGGACTAAAAAAGCAGTGTTTTAAACCCTGTTTCCCCGCGATCATCACTGAGAATGTCAGGTCCCTATCAAATAAGATGGACAAGCTGGAGGAGGTTGCATGGAGCCAGAGGGACCCAGATGCCAGTATCATGTGTTCACCATTCACCCAGTAAGGCTCCATGAACTGACTGAGAAATGTGGTAATCTTCAGCTTTGCAACAACTGTTTTCTGAATACATCAAGATCTGCCACGGACAACTCCATCTACCAAGTGCGCTGCCCTAACAATACAAAGCAGGAGATAAGTGACTTGAATGCCAGAAGAAGAAGAAGGCTTTCATGACTGGGGACTGCTCTGAGCTTAGCAGAGTCCAGAAGGAGCTGAAATACAGTGTGAAGGACACCTACAGGAGGAAGCTGGAGGATAAACTGGAGACGAACCAGATCAGACATCATTGTAGTAGGTTTAGGGGTTGTCATCTGGACTTAGTTTTTTAAAGTGACATTTCACCTCTTATCCAAAAGCCTTTGTCAATTCTGACTTAGCTGGTAAAAGAGCTGGTATATATGCACTCATTGGGGAGGAGTCAGACCTGACCCAGTCAGGCCTGGGTTCCACTCCGAGCTCTCTCTGGCTGACTGAGCTCCTCCCCCTATCTCTAAGGGAGCGCTCTGCCACACTACAGAGGAAGCTCATTTCAACCACTTGTTTTCAGGACCTCGTTCTTTCTATTGTGACCCAGAGCTCATGACCATATGTGAGTATTGGGCAATCGACCGATAAATTGAGAGCTTTGCTTTCTGGCTCAGCTCTCTCTTCACCACAACAGACCGGTATAGTGACTGCTGCTCCAATCCACCTGTCAATCTAATACTACGATCTTTCCTCACTCCTGGACAAGACCCCAAGATCCTTAAGCTCCTCCACCTGGGGCAGCAGCACTCCACTCACCCAGAGAGGGCAAACTATCTGCTTAAAGCCCCAGGGTCACATTTCTCCAGGGCATTCTTGTTTTTGGGCAGGGGGCCTGACTTGTTCTCCTCAACTATTGCAGTGTGATTGACTGTAAAAGCGCTGGCGTGGTTGGTAGAAAAACGTGAAGTATCGCCATTTACCATGAAAGCAGTGAGACCCCATGGATCTCAGATGGGGCCCTGGTTCTTCCCACCTGAGCTGGGGAGGGGGGGGCTGCTCATCACCCTGTTCTGGGTGACTGATATTGGGTTTCCCAGTGGGCAGAATCCCATACAGATGTCTGGGGGGTCCTGGCTGCCACCAAACCTCTACCACTGCCTGGGGTTTGGTCAGCCAGGTGGCAACTCACCTTTTTATCCATGTCCACTGGTCATAGAACACACTCACCTGAGCATGTATCCACCACCTCACTTTTGGACTAATAGTATGTGTTGTGGAATTATAAATATTATTCCAATTACACATTTTAAATCATATTTTTTCTTTCACTCATTTATTCATTTACTTTTGTTGCAGTTGTTTTGCTCATACTTGGTTGTTTTGGTCTATAATATTTATTATTTACTTTTATTTATATATATCATGCTATATATATATGTATATATATATATATATATATATATATATATATATATATATATATATATATATATATCTATATATATATATATATATATATATATATATATAAGTTGATCATGTCACTTTGCAGGCATATTTATATTTCTTAATGTCTGCTTGCTGCTGCAGATAAGTGAATTTCCCCATCATGGGATAAATAAAGTTATCTAATTTAATGTAATGTAATGTAATGTAATGTAATCTAATGTAATGTAATCTAATCTAATCTAATCTAATGTAATCTAATCTAATCTAATCTAATCTATATGCCTGACATGTGTGTTTGTATGCATAAGTATGGAGCCAACAGGTAACATTAGAGTGTGTGTGGACAGGCCCCGCCCTTTTGACCAACATCTGCATGTGATAATGATGATGATAAACATCCAGCAACTTGTTTCTTTGTGATTCTACTCCCCCCCCTTCTTTAGTCATCTCCAACTTCAACCCCCTTTTGTATCTTTATCCCCCATCTCTGACATCCTACTCTCTCCTCTTTTCTCCTTTTTTGTCCATTCCAAAGAAAATATTTAAAAACATTATTGATTTAAACAGTTTAGCCTCAAATACAAGAGGCCTTAACATAAATACACACCTTGTGTGTCAGAAGATTCACAACCCTGTAACAGTAAAATATGTCCAAGAGGGGAGGCCTTCAGCTTTGATCTGTTCCTGGACAGGGCACGTTTAAAAAAATGAAATTATTTTTTTTAAAAAGTGTTCATTCTTCGTTGTGACATTGTTTCCTTTGGATTTCTTGGAGATGTAGAGATGTGTTGAAGAACATAGAAAAGAGAGGCTGCTTCCGCGGACGATTTACAGACAGACTTTTATTTTTAGAAGAACACTAAACTCCTTTTTATTTTTAAAAACCATTATATTCACCAAGCTTTTTATTTAAAAGGTTCGATGCAGCTGACCCCAATCCCCCGCGCCGACCTTTCCTCTTCAGCAGGGGGCGACAGTGAGGCATGAAAATACATTCTCACTACCATCGAGGAAGAGCGTCATCCTCATCATCCTCAGGATCCTCAGCATCAGCACCAACCCGCTCCTCTCCGAACCTCTGCGGCCCGTTTGCTTGCCACCCCCGGCCCGCCATGGACAACACCGGCAAAGAGAAGGAGGCCATGCAGCTGATGGCGGAAGCGGACAAGAAGGTCAAGGCGTCCGGATCCTTCCTGGGGGGGATGTTTGGGTGAGCGATGCGCTGTCGGTCTGTTTACCGTTTGGGGGCGGGGAGAGATGTCTACGTCCCCTCATAAATAAATAAGACGATGATTAATAATAATAATAAAGGCCTTCTTGCGTGTTTCTCCTTATTATGCGGTAACGTTCACGCCGCAGAAACGCGGACGGCTCTTTTCGGGGACGCGCGCGCGTCCTGACGCTTCAGAGGCTGCAGGGACGCTCAGCTTCTGCGGAGGAGGAATCCGCGCGTGTGTGCGCGTGTGCCCAAGCGCCGGGGGTGGCGGTGTTTACGAGTAACGCAGAACGGATGGTTTTTTAGTGACGGATGAGCGCTGGAACCGAACCCAGCGGGTTTGGCGAGTGCGCCTCTTCAAAGGGGGTCAGTTCAGCGCCTGGCCGCTAGGGGGCATCGGTTAGTCTCATTCACTTTACCGGAAAACTGTTCAAAGCCAGCGCGGACGGACAATAATGCCAACAAGCATTACTGTAATCCCATTACATTTATATTAATTTTTAGGGTTACTTTCAGGCCTACTACCAAATTAATGATGTTATATGATACAAATGATTTGGTGCAGGGATGAGTTTGTTGCTGTCCAGCCACATGAGTTCAGTGTGATGGATGTAAAGAAATAATCTGGACATAGAATGCTTCATGCTCATCATACAGCAGCACGACAAATGAAAGAATAACCATTAAAATGTAGGAATTTTAGGGTTCTTCATGTTGGACGAGTCTGTGAACTCAAAGGCTGAAGATGACATGTGATGGTTCCATTCTTCCCCAATGACAGAGATCAAAGATTAGTAATGATAGATTTTATTTATAGAAGCTTTTTGAGATGTGGAGTTGTTCACACATTTCTGTCTCCAGGTGCCACACAGACAATCAGAGCCAAAAAAGGAAAAACACGCACAGAGGAGCAAACAACAGATGAATTTTTAGTTTGTCTGAAACGAAAGCATGACCATGGTTTTGTTGGAGGGTTGAACTCCATGTGTGTGTTTCCCATGGCTTCATGTTTAGACAACGACTTTAGCATCTAGAACTGCCTCCCTTTGGTCTTTGATCAGCTGCAGATCCAGACTGGATTTTCAAGCATCGTTCAGTATGAGGTGAAAGCAGGAGATAAGGATGATTGAATGTAGTCCAGGTCCTGTGGCTGGAAAATAATCTATGACACCATGACACCTCTGCCCCTGTTCCTCAGAGCTGGTCTGTCCACAACTCCTTTGGTGAGCTGAGTTGCTCTCTGTTGCCCATTTCATGAGGTCGTTCTACGGCCAGCCCCGGCAGCATGTCTGCCTCCCACAAAACAAACATCAAACTTTTAAAGATGGTTGTGCAAATTGTGCAATTAAAATAAAAGTGCTGACCACTCTACACCTCCATGGAGAAAGTGTGTGTGTGTGAACCTGGGGGCAGTGCTGGTTGCACAGACTCCATACTTGGAAAGGGCGGTTCCTCAATTTATGACATCACAATGTGAGAGAGACCACTTGTTTCTCGTGGATTGGGAGGAGCTGGGGGCTCATGGAGGCAGGTTTTCAGTGGAAGAGGCGTGACTGGATAAAATACGCTTTGAGTGTTGTTTTGTGAGGAATCAACATTATAATACACTTCAAAGCTCAAAAGGTTGATGTTGCATTATGGGACTTTTGAATAAAGAGGTTTTCTTTTGCTGTCATCAGCTTCTCAGAGGTTTGCTGGGTCTGAGCCTGACTTGGTTTGATCCAGCCTTAGTTTGGTTTCATGTTCAGCCTCTGCAGCTCATCTGCTCTTTCCACTCTGATGACTCTCAGCAGTTTTACTGGGATTGTTTAGAATCAGTTTGTAGGTGTAGAAGGAACTTCACAGGTTTGTTTCTTTCGCAGAGGGAACCATAAGGTGGAGGACGCCTGCGAGATATACGCCAGAGCGGCTAACATGTTCAAGATGGCCAAGAACTGGAGCGGTGGGTGACTAAACACACATGTGCATGGCTGACATCTGAGCTTCAGGATTTGGTGGGAGGAGTCTGCAGGGAGTTCTCCTGAGCTCCTGAAGCAGATGTGCCGATGAAAGCCAAGATTAAGCTGCATTCACAGCAGACGCATTTCACACGTCCAATTTGCGTCTGACGCGTGTCAAATTTACTGCTCAAAGCCTCGACAGCCAACTTCCAGATAGCCAGCACAGCGAGCTCTGCTCCCCGGGGCCCGGTAGCCTGGGCAGCGGCGCATGCTAGCTCTGCTGTCCACTGGTAGGCTGGCTCGATCGCTCCAGCTCCGTTGGCCCTGTGGCGACCTGTCAGAAGTGTATCTGCCTTTTGCCCAACAGCAACCAGGACAGTCTCCGGCAGCCCTGCAGGTTAACCCCTTGTGCTATCCTAGGCAGCTTTACACATTGGGAGTTGGGTCATCTAGACCAGTGTTTTTCAACCTTCTCTGAGCCACAGCACACTTTAACCTTGACAAAAATCCTGTGGCAAACCAGCATCCAAAAAAAAAAAAAGACGAAACTCATAGTCTGAATTGACACTCCCCCCACCCCACGCGATCTCACGTACATTTTGTGATAATTGTGGCAGAAAAAGCAGGAAGTTGCAGCTGTTTTTTCTTAAAGATGAAATAAAAGTTAAGTTAGAAAAATTAAAAACTGTTTGATGTGTGTTTGTTATGGATTCAAGGCCTTTAACAGAACTGACTCATTTGTGCAGCTGAGGCAGCTGTCCACTTTAACTTAATCCCATCAGTAAAAACTGCTAAAGATGGCAGACAGACTCTTTTCTCTGACTTCATGGTTTGTTCTTCCTCTGACACAGGATTCTGTGGAAAGCTACACCGCTAAAGACGAACTTTAACTGGTATTTCTGTTGGAACTGAGAGACTTTATGAGCAGAATCTGAACAAGGAAGTGAAGACTTTAAGCACTTCTGATTGGTCAGACTGATGTGTGATTAAGCCTTCAAGATTGATTGGTGGAGACAGTTGAGCGGGGACTTTTCCTAAAACAGTTATAGCTGCGGCTAAATCGCGGTACCGTCGTTCTTATCAAAATGTCTTTAATAGAATCAAATGTACACAAAGAAAAAGAGTATTTTAGCCAGTCTTTTCATATTCTAACTACTCAGTGTTTTATCAGGACCTGTTTGGATGAACACAGAGCTGATATCCTGGAGATAGAAAATGTTTTTAGATCAGTGAATGAGGGCAACTTCCCACGGCACACCTGACCATTTCCCACGCCACTCTAGTGTGCTGTGGCACACTGGTTGAAAAACACTATCGTAGCTGACCCCCACCCTTCCATTGGTGTTCTCCCTACCATGACAAAGGGTGGATAAAGGTGGAAAAGATTTCATGTAATCCATGGACACCAGTGAAGATCACAAATCATTGAAGAAAAAAGGTTCCAGGCACTGGTCTAGTGGGTCTAGATGACCCAACTCCCAATGTTAAAGTACCTAGGATAGCACAAGGGTCACGAAAATGGATGGAAGTTCAGGACAAAAATCCTGGCATCGACTGGCCATTTTGGATTTATTTTCTTCCCTTTGATGGGTCACTGACAACGTCACAGTACCTCAGATCGTGTCTGAACATTGACTTAACATTGAAACCTGACGCACAAATTGCGTGCAGTGTGAATCCAGCATAACAGTTTGATGGAGTTGAATGCTTCAGGGGTTACTTTTTTACATCCACACTCTGTGTGTGTCTGTGTGTGTGTGTGGGTCTGCGTGCATGTACGTGCGAGCAGCTGCAGGGAACGCGTTCTGTCAGGCTGCTCGGCTCCACATGCAGCTCCAGAACAAACTGGACTCGGCCAGCAGCTTTGTTGATGCCGGAAATGCCTACAAGAAGGCCGACCCACAGGGTGAGCACAGAGAACATCAGAGCTCATGAGTGTCGCCGGGTAAAGTCCAGACATCGAACCACAGCCTATACTCTGCACCAACACAAAATTCAATTCATTCCAGTTAATCTGGATTCGATTACAGGCAATTTTTCTTGGCTCCTTATTCATGCTGGGAGAAACAACAGGAAATAATTTTCTCAGCTATAAACTGCAAACATGAAGCTCGCCTTTAACCATGGTCAGAACTATGGGAAACACGTTTTTGAATCCCCAGCCCTTAGATGGG